>CM050163.1:59958587-60156087 GCA_027410445.1 Discoglossus pictus
CGTTTTTGCCTAGGCCCAGGTGCGTTAACCCATGTTTCGGTGAGCCTGTACAAGCAGCCTTTTTCCCAGATAAACTGTTCCTTCTCTAACCCCCCCGTTCCCCGCCTGGCCTTCTCTCGATACTTTCTGAGGGACGGGTCTCCGGTCACCTCCCGCCCAAAGTCTTCTGGGGTGTCCCAGGGAAGGGGTTCTATACTCAGGGGTAGGTCGGGTTGGCTTACCTGGGTCTCAGTAGGAATCGGATGGCTCTCGGCAGCGCGACTTTGTGCTCTGGTGGTTACTGCGCAGGCCTCCTGAGCGTTGGTTGAGGCGAACGCCGAAGTCAGGGGCCCAATGTCATTGCCCAACACGACTTCAGAGGGTAAGTCTTTCATTATGCCCACTTGACCATTGCCAGCTCCCGCACCCCAGTCCAGGTGTACTTGTGCGGTAGGAATGCGATACACTGCCCCCCCTGCCACTCTCACAGCAATTGATTTCCCCGGCTTCTCCGATTCGTTAATGAGATGTCGTTGTACTAGCGTGATGGTCGCACCACTGTCTCTTAATCCCCGTGCTGTCTTGCCGTTAACCATGACCAGTTGGCAATGGTGTTTACGATTGTCTGTGACGGTGGATTGCACCATGAGGGCTTCGTAAAGGGTGCCCAATGGTTTTTCCTGACCCAGCTAGCTCCTTGAGATCCCAAGTCGAATCTACACAATGGGCTTCTGCTGGTGGTTGCTGGTACCCAGGTCGAGACCAATTTGACCTGGTGTGGTTGTTCATGGTGCAATTCTGTCGGATGTTACCCAGCTGTCAGCACCGGAAGCAACGTAGCTCGCTGACATCCTGTCGTGGGTAGCGAGAGTTAGAAGTCACCGGTCGGTTATTTTTGCGAGTATCCGCATACTCATCCGCCAACTTGGCGGCCTCTGGTAAAGACAGGGGCCTGCGGTCTCTCACCCAGTCTTTGACATCCACCTGGGTATGGTTATAAAACTGTTCCAGGAGTATCAGTTGCAAAATCTCCTCCACGGTGGCGGCCTGGCTACTGTTAACCCAGTTCGAGGCCGACAGGAATAACTGGCATGCCCATTCCATGTAGGAATCTTTAGCGGTTTTGCGTGAGTCCCTGAAATTCTGTCGGTAGGACTCTGGGGTTACTGCATAACGGGCCAGGAGTGCTTCTTTAACCCTGGCGTAGCTATGGATCTCCTGTTCTGGTACAGCCCGGAAAGCATCAGAGGCTTTGCCTGACGGCTTTCCTGACAATATTGAAACCCATTCTTCCTTAGCTATCCCGTGCAGGTTACATTGTCGCTCAAAATCTGCTAAATAGTTATCAATCTCACAGTCTTTTTCGTCAAAAGCTTTAAAAGCGCTGAACGGAATTTTTTTTGTATGCGCTGTGTTGTACTCACTGTTTGGGGAGTGTGCTGCTGCCTGCTGGACCGCTGCCAGTTTTAATTGTAGCTCTGCGTCTCTTTTTTGTTTAGCCTCCCCCGCTAAAAGGCTCATTACTTTCAGAATAATGTCAGCCGTTGGGTTTGGACAGAACCATGCTAGTTTCTCCCTCATTTCTTTGTTGGCTGGTGATTCCTCTTCCCGAATCACTGGTGTCTCCATCTCTTGTACAGCTGGCATTGCTGCAACCAAGTTCTCTCGGTCTAGCTCCATTAACTCTGCTATAATGACCTGCTTGGTTTTGTTGCTATCAATCCTTCCACGAGATTCCAGTAGCTCTTTCAGTGTATTTCTTTTAAGCAGGGTGTACCAGCCTTCCATTCACTGTTCCCAGTGTCTGCTTGGCATCCTGGTGTAACGGAAGTAGAAGGGAAAATCCCGCCGCTGCCAATCAGTTGTAACGGGACTTGAATATTAAATCCCCAGATTTCCGCTGGTATAGAAGCTAATATCCCACATCCCCCAGTAACCAGACAAAACACCGTTCAGGGAGTCAACTGAATTTTTTTTAATCCCCGCTCCAGCAGTAAACTGCCAACTGTCAACTTTTTAAAAAAATGTTCTGCAATGCATTACACACACATACCCTTGGTTCTTAAAGTGGTACATACATATTGAACTGAACAGATACAGGCATTTAAACAGCAGGGAGAAGGTTTAACTGAGGGCCCACAGGCAAACACATATAAAAAGAGAATTACTTAAATACAATATTACATTGTAGGGAGATCACTTAAATAACACCAGGCTTCACTGGCAAGTACTTAACCTGCAAAGATACTCCAATTGTTTAAAAAACTGGCAACTTGATACCAGTGGAAGATTAAATTTTACGTTTCACTTTTGTCTTTCAAATACAATTCACATACAGTATAACGTAGTGAAACTAGGCCATGATTTTTGTCCCTCTTGCTTAGCTGTTCAGTGTGTAGTCAAATGATACTTTGGTGGTGCAAATAACTTCCTGAGAGGAGACAATCTTGTAAATGCCAAATTGTGCTATTTTTTTATGTTGTTTGCAATCACATACAGTAGTTTATATCCCTTACCAGAACCCACTATGGATGTTCTCTTGCCATGTTTTTCTCTAATTAAAAAGTAGCTTTATGACTTTTCAATGCTTAATTGTGTTCATAATCAGAAACCAGAAGCCGTATTAAATTGCATTTTGGCCAATTCTAAAGGGCTCCAGATAAGCACAGAGCATATTTTTTTTACAGAAGTTTTTAGTTAGTGAAGAGCTTTTGGATAGAAGTTCACTAACTAAAAAATTATGTAAAAGAATATATGCTATGTGCTTATAGAGCTTATAGAGCCCTTTTCAATTGTCCGAATTGCAATTTAATAAGGCTGTAGGTTTTTAAAAATATATATCACTGTTTTCATTATTCAGTGTTCCTTTAATAATAACAATATAGTACAGGATCCCAGCAGGATGTCTCTCTACAGAAGGAAATATGCATACTAATATGCCTATGCAACATTGCAGCCACATCAGTTTTCTGTTCATCATAGTTTCATCTAGATGTTTCACATGAATAAATATGTCATAATATCTGCATATTGAGTAAGGTCATGTACTCATAGAGCTCACACATGGTACCAAACTGAAAAATGTATCCCTGTGCAAAAAGGAGAGTAAAGTGTCCCATATACTAGTATTCTCATGTTGACGCACACACCACACACTACCCACACACACAGAAGCATTGTTAAAGATAAAAATGTAAACGTTAAATAAATTCACAATACGTCATTTTGATAAATTTATTAATATCCATATACATTTGTTACTTGGCACTAATCTTAAAAAGCATGAATTTGCAAGCAAAATGTTGGTGATTATGGCACTGAAAAAAACAAAGAGAGATCATCTTTTCATTGTTGCACCTAAAACAGGGTTTTTGATTGTTTATTTCCGTTTCTATGAATTTCCCAGTGCTGTATAGAAAGTACTTTTTCTGTTCAGGTAAGCTGCAGTGCAGTGCTATCAGTGTATAATTACCTTATGAGTTTGCAGCTGTCAGCCATTCAACACTAATACACATTGCCTGTCAACTAATGTACATTAATGTATTTATGCTCATTTGCAAAGAGCAGAAAATACCCAAATTGTGCACTGAAATGAATTTTCTGAAAGCTTCAAATTAACTGAAACAAATTTTACTTCATAATTTTTCATGCAACAATGTGTCAACATGTTTAATTGTCGTTCTTTTAAATGCATGGCTTCCAAATTGGGTTTTCTGTGTAGCTTTTAAGGCTATTAAATGTTTATATGTATTTACGGTAAGTTTAAATAGGCAGCAGTTAACCTGAGCGAATAGTGTTTTAAATAAGTAATAGATTTAGTTAAAAATAAAATGGCTAAATTGCATAGGGGTGGTGTTTGTACCACTCCGCCTTCTTGCTGTTCAGACTTTCCATAAATGAACAGAACAATACTGAGTTATATATATTTTTGAATAGTTAAATTGAATGGGAGACAACAACTTCCTTGCTGTGGTCTATTATCACCTCACCTTAATGTCTTGGTTTTTTATATATAAATCTATTTGTTTTTTTGTTTTTTTATATTTATGCAGTTTATCTGCTGCCTAGAGTATTTAATATAAAGCTGACAAATATATATACTTTCCCTTGCCTTGCAATATTTGGAGAAGTTGGGATTTCCAAGCATTTATTAAATTATGTTAGTACTTATATGAGAAATGTATGCATTGTGTCAAGTATTAAATGGTATGCTGACAACTACATGACTGTTTTATAAAATAAAATAGATTTTTACTAAATACACTTTTTACAATTAATTTCAATATGAAGCGTTTGAGACATTGCAGAAAAAAATTTAAGAGGTTATATGTAAAAATTATAATCAGTCTGTTCATTTTACAAAATAACATCTATCACAATGAAATGTGTGTCCTTTGACATGGCTTATTATTCAGCTATTTTTCTTAGAATGAAAAATATTTTGTAAACCACTCTGGCCTCTTGGGCTCCTGTTCTTTCGATTCCAACTTTGTGGGTAGGTTTCCATGATTCCTCCTAAAAATATAAAACAAGTATTACTTAAATACAATATTACCTACTAGGGAGATCACTTAAAAAACACCTGGCCTCACTGGCAAGTACTTAACCTGCAAAGGTACTTCAATTGTTTAAAAAATGGCAACTTGATACTAATGGAAGAGTTTTACTTTTGTCTCTCATTAACACCTTTAGTTGTGTTGTTAATAATACAATATTTCACTTTAATGTGTGATAAGTACCAGGAAAATTATATAGAAAATACTACTCTTTTTCTTAAAAGTTACATATATAAACAAAATGGTAGGTACATTGTTTATTTCACATTTCTTTATTTAATTCTTATAATGAAGATTTGTCAGACAATTGTTATTTGGTGCTGTCATGATCCCCTGACCACCTTGCCCACTTAGGACTCTTATTTATGTGGATGTGGGACTGGGCTCAGTAGTATTACAGTATGTTTTATAGTTATTGAATATGTTATGTTGATTACCCCATGTATGTTGGTTGCTGTGTGTTGTGTTGCTTCTCTATGGGCCTCATTCTAATCGGGGTCGTAAAACGGCCGCAAGTCTGCTATTTCTTGCGACCGGGTTACGGCCACACATAGCTCTACGTCTACACTAGTATTCAATTGGGCGGCGCAGCAAGGAGGTCCCCCTTACGGCCGTTCGCAAACCACGCTATCGGCAGTAAGCACTTCTGTGCTTGAACAGGATCTCGGCCGCAAGGCCTTAACTCGTGTTTTCAAGGACGCAACCACAATAATTTCCGTCCAAAGTCCGACGGGCTTAATTAACAAGTTAAGGGCTTGGAGGGTATTTTTTTTTTTTTTCATTAAATCCTACAGGTTTCTACCTCCGAGCCTGGAGGTTGGATTCAAACATCCTAGAAGCTTGGATGTTGAAGCCCGTCCGACTTTATGGCGAAAATTTTACATGAAATAAACTATTTTTATTTGCCAATTTGAGGGTAGGGGAATGTTGTGCTTTTAATTCTAAGACCTAAAATCACTTTCACTTCTAATGAAAGTACAGGATGTCTTTTTTATGTGCTTAAGTAGTGCTTTAATGATCAGGGAAACATTATAGAAATAAGAAATTTGAAATGGACACACTGGAGTGATTTTAAGTGTGTATAAATTTATGAACTGGGCAATTGAATCAGGCCCATAGTTTGTACAAATTTTAGTAGGGATATATAAATTAAATCAAATTTGCCCAGACAAACATACTGAATAAAGAGCAACTTAGAAGCAATTGACCCTACACGTTGATTAAATTGCTTGTCTGGTGTTTACATTTCAAACATTGGGACTGTGATAATGTCCTGATGAAGTTTGCTTCCTGAACACATTTAGCAATTAAGATGAGAACTGGACATTAAAATTATAATAAGCTCATCTAGCTTTAAATCTGCCTGATCTAGCCTCTTTTAACCATAAACTATCTCAATGCCTTAGGTTTCCCCGGTGATAGTTTCTTCAGACGTTTCTCCAATGTACAACAGAAAATATGAATTGACTGTATATAATACTAGGGAACAATTGATATTGCTTATTTCAACTGTGGTCATCTTTCAGTCTATTTCTCCATGGACCTGGCACCACAAATTACCCATTGAAATTAGGACCAAATTCAATTTCCAAGAGAAACAAACTAATAACAATGACAATGGTTATAACAGAATAATCTCAAAATATACGCAGAGATACAAAATATTTACAACAAATGTACTCCCTGTGCACTAGCATTCTCTCTTTTGTAGGATAGTATATCAACATATACACATACCTGTTTGGACGGATTACATCGAGAAGTTGTGTTGGTGGTTTGAAAGGAAGACCAGGTTTCATACTGTGATCTAAACTTGGAGAGCTTCTCATTGGATTCATGAGTTTCTTGGACCTAAAGTCGTGATTCATATATGTTTTATCATATGCGGCAAGGTTTGGCACACTGATGACACGAGTCGGTATATCACCAATTTTCTTTTTCTGTTTTCAAAAGAATATGTAAATTAGTTATGTTCTAGCATAGTTATGTTCTTTGCTAGTTTACCCATTTAGCATTATAATATTTTTCTGTTAAAAAAAGAGATGAATTCTTACTTACAATAAATATAGTATAAACTTGAGTAGAAAATCCTTTATTAAAAGTATCAAAAACTTAGAAAATAATAAAGGGTTTACTGCCTGGAGCCAGCACATGATTATATTCTTTCAAAAGCTTTTTTTAGACTAAAAGTGATGCATGCAGAGACTGAAAATGATGCATGCAGAGACTAATTGCAATTAATTGGAGAGTGGACAGTAAAGGTTGAATAATAGGAACATTACAAATATACAAATATAAGTGCAATTTGTCTGTATTGTGCTTTGTGAACTGAATGTTATTATTACCTAAAGTTTGTCATACCATATTTAGAATCTTCATTGTGTATATTAAAACATATTAAAATATGAAATAATGTTTGAGAATTCAATAGAGACCTACATTAGAGAAAAACACACATTAGCAACTGAAATGTAGACAAAGTGCTCCTTACCTGGATCTTTATTAAAGGAATATGTAAGTGAGCTGGATTGTGAATGCATCTGATAGAGGAGAATTGGTAGAGTATGCAAAAACTATTTGCATGAAAATATCCAAAAATAAACATTAATTTGCTTACCTTGATGTTAGCAAAATTTCCTAGTTTTTTTGGCATTTGCATTTGATCATGTACACCCCTAGAAAACTCCACCTAAATTAGCATAACATTCAAATTCAGAATCAGGCTAATACATTGTATCATTCTTCACCCCAGGGGCTTCTGGCATGTGCTCAGTACAAGAACTGCAACAGTTACTTCCTGTGCTCTGTACCAGAAAGGTCAACATATGTATCTTGCTGTATTTCCTGTGGGTACACTGCTGTATTCTCTGCATGTACCCAGCTTATGTAAGCGTTCTGTGGGTGTGGAAAGCTGGATTTGACTTTTGTGCAAATAACTTTGTAAGTAAATTTTCTATATAACAAATGTTTGCATACATTACTAATTTTCCTATATCAGATGCATTCATAATCCAGCTCACTTACATATCCCTTTAAGGCCATTGGTTTTACAACTTTCCACTATGAACGATTGATTACAAACATACAACACATACTTACCTTCAATGTTGGTGTTAAACTTCCAGCATTAGGGTTGCAAGAAAATGACTGACTTCTGTGTGTTTCTGAGTTTATTTGCATAACATCCACATTATCACAATGTTGTACTTCCTGTAGCAATACAATACATATTTTATCAAAGTAATGCAGTGTCTTCATATATTAAAACTAGATGGAAACTATTTCTCAATTTCTTATTTGTCATGACAAATGCATTTTACAGATTGTTAGCTATAGGCTAAATTGTATTGCTCCTGATAGATTCCATACAAAAACCTTTATATTAGCACAATTAGATCCATCATGGTCTAATTCATCTGGTCATTTTATCCAAATGTACTATATTTAAGAAAAAGTACAGTTTATGGTACAATGTTGCTTTGAAGCATATGCCTTTATATTGATACAGCCTTACGAAGATGTGGTGTCCATTATGTGCATTACAAATTGTGTCGCAAAAGCATCTACTACGCAAAAAATATTTCTTACCAAGAGATGTTTTATAACTTGCTCTTTGCAAGTTAATTTATCCTGCAAGCAGTTTATAAGTTCCACATCTTCTGGTCTGCGGTGTTTGCTTGCATCATCTTCAGTTTCTTTCAGTCTATAATGAAAAATGAGTACAAAACTAATAATAATAATTCCATGCAGTGAAACATATATTAATAAGATACCAATTATTAAATATTGTGCGTTTGAAACAGATGAAAGCTGTTTTGACATCAAAATATTTGAGTCTGAATATATTTTAGATATGAAATCTGATGCTACTCACTCAGCTTCTAGGGAAACAATCTTTGCCTGAAGAAAAGCCTGAACATTGTTGAAATCGGACATCAAGGCCTTCATTTCTGATTGATGAGATTGTCTTATTAGCTCTAATTCCGCTTTCTGCTGTAACTTTAGTTCTTCTTCAGCAGCTCTTTCCATGAAAAGTAAGATACAAAAATATTTTTTATCATAAAATATACAGTATGCCATATTTAAACACAGCAAAAACAATATGAGTTGAGGTTAAATATACATTTTTGTGCCAAATGTATACACTATTGTGTAAAATTGTCTGTTTATTTTATTATTTTAAGACACACACAATACCCATTGCTTCTATCTCACATATTCCACAGCAAGTTTGAAGCATTTCTTTTGCATGTCAATAAACAAATTTCTCTCAAGGGATAGCTACCCACAAAAAATAACATAACATTTATGTGCAATTTATTATAATGACACTGTAAGATTGTATTTTCATGTTGATATATGTACTGTACTTTAAAAATCATGATATTTATTATAAAAGCATATACATATTTTACTTACAATGATTGCTATATCATTTTTAACCTCTAGGGGTCTCCCATTTCCAGAGGCTTCAATGTTATCCTCTCCTCCCTCCCAGATCCCATTATTCCTAAGTGGTCTGTTTACTTAGTGGGGTAGGCTGCATGGGATCCGGCAAATCTGAATTTGATCAGTCAGAGCCTCCTGCTCTACATACATGTTTGGACAATTTTGCCTTCTAATTGGTTGATAAAAGAGTACTAAGCACCAAAAATGATGCAGTTTCTTAAAAACAATGCATGCAATGTGCAACTGTAAATGTTTGGAGGTGGCCAAGTCTATTTAATTGCTATAAAGTGAAACAGCAGTGAAATAGTTAACCTAATTCTGCTACACTTTCTTTGGCTTTTGCAGTCAGTAGTCTGATTTGAGAGTAGTATGTGAAGACATAATTGTCATGAAATATGAATTTGTGAATACAGAAAGAGGAAAGTAATGACTTGGTCACATTTTCAGTAATACTCAGATTTTATTAAGTTAAAAGCTCTCAAAATAAATTCTGCAAAAATGAAATTTAATTAGGGAATAATTAACACAATGGTGACTTTTCTACAGAAAAAAATTGAATCTGTAGTGTTTTGTTAATGAGATCACCTGCACAAAAATAGTAGACATACTGTGCTCTGAATTTGCCTAGTCTTTTTTTCTGCAGATGAGTTGCACTCAAGTCAATAAAGCCAATGCCTAAGGAACTAGTCACTAATTAATGATAATGATCTCTCATTAACAACATATTTGAATCTCTCATTGAGCTGACTAACAGCTCAAAATTTCAAACTTCCATTTTAAATAACTGTAGGAAAATGCATTTTTATAAATTTAAGATATACTATTTTGAATACATTCACTAGAAATTAGACATCATGTTTTCAGAATGTAAAAATAATAATACAACCACTAATGTATTACTTTTTGTGCATTTATGTTGCTGACAAAGCTATCATTTTAATTACCAGTGGCCTACTTCCCTAGGTGGGATAAAACTTTAAATGCAGAGAAGGAGCTATCAGCCTTATTAAATTGTAATTCGGCCAATTTTAAAGGTCTCTATATAAGCACATAGCATATTTTTTTTACATAAGACCTTGCTTTTGGATAGAAGGTCACTAACTAAAAATTTCTGTAAAAAAAATATGCTGTGTGCTTATATAGAGCCCTATTCAATTGGCCAAATCACAATTTAATAAGGCTGCTAATCTGCACAATAGGAATCCAGCACAAACAACTGCCAGTTGTTTCATTAGCACTAATGCAAAGCTCCTTAGTTTATAAGGGGACACACTCTGTTGAGGCAGAACTTGCCAGAAACAGTCTCACTAAAGAAAATGAAAGCCTGCTGTAAATAATAATTGCATATAAAAGTGAAATGTTTATGTTTTATTTTTTATACAGATTACCCATTAAGTTTAATTGTTCAAAATCCCTTAAAGAAAAAAAATTAGGAAAAAATTGAGCATCTAACATCCAATTGATAAAGTACTTGTTGTTAACCATCATTTTAAATTGTAACATATTTGGGACTTCCACTGTGTCACTTTAAGCTGTTTTATTGTAGGTGCCAGAAATTCACTGTAATTTTGCTTTTCTCTCATACAAAATGTTGTTTTTTTTTACAGTAAATATGTAACTATACATTCAGATTGGTGTGATTACTAATTATATGCAGTATGAGTAATTTCTAATTAGGCACCAGCATCATACTGATGACAGCTCTCACAAAACTCACTAATGACTAATGACTCACTAATGACTTGAGCACTGCCAAGTCAAAGGGTAAATTGTACTTCTCCTTGATCTCTCTGCTGCCTTTTACAATTGTTCAACCTCTACTAATCCAAATCCAAATTATCCACTCCCTTGGAATCAGAGATACTGCATACCTACAAGATCGGACATTTAGTGTCTCCTTCTCAGGCACCTCTTCTCCTCACCCTCTGTCTGTTGCCTTACACCAACGTTCAGTCCTAGGCCCCATACTATTCTCCATCTATACATCCTCACTTGGCACCCTAATAAAAAATGTTGGACTTCAGTATCATCTCTATGCAGATGACACTCAAATCTACTTCTCAACACTCATTTTATCCCTCTAGCATGTGTTTCCAACTGCCTCTCAAGCATATACTCCTGGATGTCCACCCACCATCTCAAACTCAACTTGTCTAAGACCGAACTTTTAATCTTCCCACCATCTACTACAGCTTCAATTCCTCACATCTCTCTCACTGTCAACAATGCCATCATCATTCCTACCTCTCAAGCCCGTTGTCTTGGGGTTCTACTGGACCCTGCCCTCTCTTTCATTCCTCACATACAGTCACTAACAAAATCTTGTCTTTTCAATTTAAAAACATTTCTAAAATACGTCAATACCTTACACAATCATCATATCCTGTCTTGATTACTGCAACTCACTTCTGGCTGGCCTACCCACCACCCGTCTATCCCCCCTTCAGTCCATATTGAACTCCTCTGCTAGACTCATCTACCGTACTAAACGCTTTGTGTCTTTCTCTAAATCACTCCACTGGCTTCCCGTAGCCTCCAGAATAAAATTTAAAATCATGACCCTAACTTACAAAGCCCTCAACAACACTGCACCCACTTATATCTCTGCTCTCATCTCCAAATACTCACCCACGCGCCCTCTTCGCTCTGCTAATGACCTTCTTCTTTCCTCCTCTCTCATCACCTCCTCTCACTCCCACCTTCAGGATTTTCTTGCGTTGCCCCAATTCTCTGGAATTCTTTGCCTCGCTCCACTAGACTATCTTCCTACTTTAAATCTTTCATAACCTCACTAAAAACACACCTGTTTAAAGAAGCCTACAATCTGGCTCCTTAAAATGCACACTGCATTTCTTGCCCTCCTGTGACACACTCAGAACCTTTAGATTGTAAGTCTACGAGTTAATATTTTTTTGCCTTGATTTCAATTTATGTATAACACTACAGAATATGTTGGCGCTAAACAAATAAACGATAATAATAATATAATAATAATAAGTTTGAAACAGTGACTGTCTGTGGGTAGGTGTTAACTTGTGCAAATCCATCCTATGCTATGCATGAAAGCTGTGTTATAATGGCAGGCATATGCCAGTCTGTCTGCATGTAAAAGTCATGAATTACCCAACAAAACCCGCATGGATCGAAGCACAGGGGGTGAAAGCCAAAATAGCAGCCCAAGAACCATATCTTTCATATGCTGTGGTTTTGGCAAGATATTTTGATAATCTCCTACAAATAGAAGACAACGGGACAATTTGTGAATCTGTAACGACATCTTTACTTTTTTGGTTATCGACCTGTCCTTCAGTTGGAAAAAGGTGCAAAAATCACATTGGCAAAAAAGGTAAGGAAAAAAAAATTGCGACGGAAATAAAAAAGAGGCACAACCTAAAGGAAGCCCTGGCAACTTCCCAGACAACTCATAAAGAGATAGCAGACTGGTTCCCAACAGGAGATGACAGTTTAAAATCAAGTGGAAATTGAATCAAAATGTTCTCCAGGAGGTAGAGAATTTTGGGAGAGACCAGGCAAACAATCCTCTTCTACAGAAAAGAAGTGGTAGAAGTGAATGGAGAAATCATGCCGAGATGAAAGCGCCCAAGGTCCAGATTTTGTGTTAAAAAGGGATATCCTCTACCGCATCATCAAAATAGGAGACAAAACTACAGAACAATTGCTAGTGCCTCAGGGCTACAGAAAGAAAGTGCTAGAAATTACCCACCTCTTTTGAGCCCACCTAGGGGATAAAACCTTAACATAGTAATGAATATATTCTACTGGCTTGACATTTATGACAAAGTATGCCGTTACTGGCTACCCTGCCTAGAGTGTCAGCTAGCAAGTTCTCATCTCAAAGCTCCCTTTGATACCCCTTCCTATTATAGAAAAAACGTATGAAAAAATAGCCATGGACCTAGTAGGTCCACTCATGAAGAAAGCCCAAGGTCATCAGTACATCTTGGTTATGCTAGACTATGCCACCTGGTAACCAAAAGCCAGGCCAACTCTAAGAGTATCACAAAGGAAATGCTCCTTCTCAAGAGTAGGAATACTGAAAGACAAATTAATGGACATCAATTGTTTCCAAGCTGATTAAATATTTGTGTAAACAGTTAGAACCTTAAGTATATGATTAGTGGTGGATAAAGATGGATCTGCAATATGAGAGGTACCTCATGCCTCTACTGCAATTTCCCCATTCCATGGATGCCATCCAAGCGGGAGTATTAGAAAAAAAGTAAAAGGAACAAATGTATTGTAGAGTATGTTCTGGGTCTTAGTAATAGAGTTTCGGAAACTATTCCACTTGTTAAAGAACACATGGATAGGGTACAACAGCATCAGAAAACATACTACAATCGTGATGCCCAGGCTAGGAAGTTTCAACTTGGCGACAGGGTCATGGTATTCATACCTACAGCTGATAGTAAGCTCCTGACTAAATGGCAGGGTCCATATGAAGTCATAGATGCCATGTGAGAAGTGAGCTACAAGATAAAGCAGCCTGACAGACGCAAACAGAAACTCAAGTCTGGCATGAGAATGATGATGACGCTACCTTAACACATTACAAAAGAAGTACAAGGCAAAACAATTTTACCACATTGCATCACTGTGATGAGGTTTAGGATTAAATGTACATAGTGCTTTCTCTAAAGCACCTAACAAGATTAAAAACTCACAAACTTACAGTCTATAGGATAAGGGTAAGGAACAGGGTCGATAGATGTATTGTGCATATTAAGGCTGGAGATGAAAAGCTTCTTTAAACAGGTGCATTTTACTTAGGTTTTGTAGGATTTCAGGGAGGAGGAAAGTCTAATGGAACGAGGCAAGGAGTTCAAAAGAATAGGGGCATCATGTGAAAAATCCTGAATGGAGGTGATAGGAGTGGTGGATAGAAGAAGGTTGTTAGGGTAATTGGGACAGTATTTTGAGACTAGAGCAGAGAAAAGACATATTAGAGCTGGAAAAAGTACAGAGAAGGGCACCAAAACTAATAAGGGGAATGGACGGGCTAAGTTATGAAGAAAGACTAACTAAATTAAACATATTTTCTCCAGAAAAAAAGGCATCTAATAGGGAATACAAGTCTTTGTCAGTGTCAGTTTTGTTGTGCCAAGAGGGTTTCAGCTGACAAGAGGGCATCGTTTGGAAATAAAAAGGTGGTTAAACTGTGGAATTATCTATCAAAAGAGGTGGTGACAGCAGATTTGATAAATACCTTTAAAAAGGACTTGATATATTTTTGAGTAAAAAGGGCATTCAGGGTTATCCTGGATAATTAAAGAGGGAGTATTAATCCAGGGAGGAGTCCAATTGCCAGTATCTGTGGTGAGAAAGGATTTTTTTTCCCTTTTGAGACAATTGGCAATGTTTCAATGTTTTTTTTTTCTGTTTGCCTTCCTTTGGATCAGTTAACAACTAATCTCATTGTAACGGAGTTGGAACACGAAGTCCAGTATCTCCGCTAGTATACGATAAAATATCCAAGAAGCACTGCAGTCTCACAAGCCCCAACCTCCCAGAT
Organism: Discoglossus pictus; assembly: GCA_027410445.1. Classification (NCBI taxonomy): domain Eukaryota; kingdom Metazoa; phylum Chordata; class Amphibia; order Anura; family Alytidae; genus Discoglossus; species Discoglossus pictus. The sequence goes on from CM050163.1 coordinate 59,973,105, forward strand.
TGGACGACACTCAATTGGGAGTCAAAGAATACTGTCTTTATTTACCTTTACAGAAAGATATATACTTCTCTTTGGCCACAGGTAATACACATGCCCATATTTGGCCATACAGTACACATAGAGAGAACAATAGGTGGGATCACACCTCCCAGGGACTAGCCGGCTACTTCGATACAATAACAGACATTGATTAGATCATCCTTCCCTTTGTTCCATCTTTCACAATGTGAACACTTCACACAATGGACCTCTCTTGCTTATGAGGAGCCCTTGTAAAAGGATTATCTATTATGCAAGGGCTGCAATAGTCTGGGCTAATATTCTGCAGAGCATAAACCAACATACATACAGTATAACAGCAGGATCATATTTTAACCATAATAATTAAATAACCATAAAACAGGGTAAAACAGTGATGGGTTCCATTACAAACCTCCCCCGTAACCATAAGCCGGCATACACGGCCTGATCCCAACGGATCGGCCTGGGGATGTCCGGACAAAAGTATTTGTTGGTCAATTCTCTAGTTTGACAACCCATCAGCATTACTGCAATTCACCTTTACTCACATTTCAAGAACAAAACAAACGCACACTTCATACAGCATTCACAGCAATAAACATTTCAAGGAGAGGGAAAATACATTTTACAAACTGGTTTTACAGAGGCCTCTGTACTGGAGACAATGGGGAAAGTAATCCAATTATCCAGGGATAGAAGCAGACTCCATTAAGCACATGGTTGCAAAAAAAAAACATAAACCACTTTAAAATACATAAAGTCACCTTTTACACATAACACACAGAAATTTCACATATCACCAGATAGCTTGGATCTGAGCGCACAAAACTACCGAATAGCGCTCAGATCCTATTCACACAGTTCAATTGCCATGTAGCTAAAGTCTTTCCCATAGTCTTTCATTATATGAATGGGCTCCATGGCATCGCTATCTAGAGTATCACCGCTCACACAGGGCAAGTACCGAATGACCCCACTGTATTTAAAGGGCCAGAATGAGTGACATACACTCTGGTATGGCCGAATACTGTTTTTAAAGGGCAATATGTCCCAGGGCCATAGTCGCAGGGCAGGAGGCTGGCAATAAGTCCTCTCCAGGACAAAGTGTCGAAAGGCACTTCGTCACACATCTCCCCTTTGGGGGGAAGTCTAACCAGGCACCTGGATATTTCGCTGTGGGGATGGGGCAACACGCTGAGGGGACTTGAGGGGCAGAGGCCAGTGGCACTCTGCCCTGATGCCAGCTCTTCTGCTGGTATAACCTATAGGACATCCTACTCTGTACAAGGGACAAAGGGAGGGCAGAGGCCGACTGCACTCTGCCCCGCTGTCAGCTCTTCTGCTGGGGCACTTGGGACATATTCCGGCTCAGTAGCCAGGGAAAGGTGGGGGTCAGTGGGGGTTAACATTTCCTCTGTTAACCCTGGGGCCACATTAGGAGTTAGCTGGGGAGGGGAATTTGTACTTAACCCCTCCTCCGGTTGTCCCAGTGAGGGTAGTTGGGGATCTGGACAGGCTGTCCAGCATCCCGGTAGGTCAGGCACAGAGACCACGGTCCCATCTGCGCCGTCTGGGAGATTGGTGTCTCCCCTTGTTAGGGTAAGCTGTCGCTGGGGGGAGAGGGCGACACCTTCAGCTCCCTGGGGTTCACACTGCCGCTGGGGGGGAAGGACGACACCTTCGGCCCCCTGGGGTACACACTGCCACTGGGGAGGAAGGACGGCACCTTCTGCTCCCTGGGGTACACACTGCCGCTGGGGGCAAAGGACGACACCTTCTGCTCCCTGGGATACACACTGCCGCTGGAAGGGAAGGACGACACCTTCGGCCCCCTGGGGTACACACTGCCGCTGGGGAGGAAGGACGACACCTTCTGCTCCCTGGGGAACACACTGCCGCTGGGGAGGAAGGACGGCACCTTCTGCTCCCTGGGATACACACTGCCGCTGGGGAGGAAGGACGGCCCCTTCTGCTCCCTGGGGTACACACTGCCGCTGGGGAGGAAGGACGGCACCTTCTTCTCCCTGGGATACATACTGCCGCTGGGGGGGAAGGTCGACACCTTCGGCCCCCTGGGGTACACACTGCCGCTGGGGAGGAAGGACGGCACCATCTGCTCCCTGTGGTTCACACTGCCGCTGGGGAGGAAGGACGACACCTTCTTCTCCCTGGGATACATACTGCTGCTGGGGGGGAAGGTCGACACCTTCGGCCCCCTGGGTTACACACTGCCGCTGGGGAGGAAGGACGGCACCTTCTGCTCCCTGTGGTTCACACTGCCGCTGGGGAGGAAGGACGACACCTTCGGCTCCCTGTAGGGCCGGTAGAGAGACCACGGTCCCATCTCTACCTGCCATCTGGAGGCTATCCCAGGACCAGCCAATGAGGTCTGGTTCTGCTTGTCGGGTCGGTTGGGGCTGCACGAAGCTGAGCAGGTGTTGGTAGTCCTGCTCCAGCTCCCACTCTCTTGTTACCAGGTGGGTCATGTGTTTGCTCACCTCGCCTTCGTCAACCCAGACATACATGCCCATCCGGTAGTCGTAGATGTCCCAAAACCTAGACCCCTCCGTGCTCCCAAGATCAATGTCGTCCTCCAAGGCATGCCATAATAAACCCGGGCCATCATAATCATCCCCCTCCAGTAAGTCGTGTTCAGCCGTCCAGGGGGTAAGTCGAACGGTATGCCACCAGAGGGCCTGGTATGCGTTGTCTAGCCAGATCTCTCGCCATACCAGGGTCTCTAGTCTTGTCACCCACTCATCCAGGGGCTGCTCTCCCAATAGATACTTCCGCATCGCCACACGCTTCTGTAGCCGCTGCTCATCACTGGGGAGACTCTCACCTCGCCGCCATTGGGCATCTTCCAGGGCATCATACCAGAGTTCCTTTCTGTCTGCATCCCTGTAGTCCGCGGCCGCCTCCTCCTCCTCATCATGGAATGCTGTCCGAAAACTAGCCGATTCCATCCTGCTGTAGCCAGGGGCGCTGTACGGATACTAGCGTTGCCCTCAATTTGTAACTCCACGGAATGGTGTCTCCTGTAGCTGTCCTTCTGACCGTGGGAACAATTCCGCTACTTGCCACCAAATGTAACGGAGTTGGAACACGAAGTCCAGTATCTCCGCTAGTATACAATAAAATATCCAAGAAGCACTGCAGTCTCACATGCCCCAACCTCCCAGATTGGACGACACTCAATTGGGAGTCAAAGAATACTGTCTTTATTTACCTTTACAGAAAGATATATACATCTCTTTGGCCACAGGTAATACACATGCCCATATTTGGGGTCACACCTCCCAGGGACTAGCCGGCTACTTTGATACAATAACAGACATTGATTAGATCATCCTTCCCTTTGTTCCATCTTTCACAATGTGAACACTTCACACAATGGACCTCTCTTGCTTATGAGGAGCCCTTGTAATAGGATTATCTATTATGCCAAGGTCTGCAATAGTCTGGGCTAATATTCTGCAGAGCATAAACCAACATACATACAGTATAAGAGTAGGATCATATTTTAACCATAATAATTAAATAACCATAAAACAGGGTAAAACAGTGATGGGTTCCGTTACACTCATATTGTAGATCAGAAAGATCTAAAAAGGTTGAACTTGATGGACTGAAGTCTTTTATCCACCTCAATCACTATGTAACTATATAAGAGGGTGCAATATTGTTGAGAGCTTTAAATATTAGGGAAATCATTTTACATTGTATTCTGGAGGCTATGGGAAGCCAGTGAAGTGACTGACAGGAGGAGCTGCAGATATTGAGTGTTGTATATGGTATATAAATCTAGCAGATGTGTTCAACATGAATTGGAGTGGAGACAGATGGGTGATGGGGAGGTAAACAAGTAGAAAGTTGCAATAGTCTAGGCGAGATATGATGAATGAGTGAGTTAGAGTTTTAGCTGTGCAATGTAAAATATTTATGTATTTTGGAGATGTTTTTTAGGTACAAGATTTTTGTGATTGATTTTATGTGAGGAATGAAAGAAAGGCAGGATCTAGAAGAACCCCATGACAACGGGCTTGTGAGGTGGGGCTGATGATTGTATTGTCAACAGTGAGAGATATGTGAGGAGTGGAAGCTGTGGAAGAGGGTAGGAAGATCAGGAGCTCAGTCTTTGACATGCTGAGTTTGAGTTGAATGGGAGGTCATGCAGGAGCATATGATATAGAGGCAGTTGACAACTTGCTAAAAAAGAGGGGAGAAGTTCTGGTGCTGAGAGGTAGATATGAGTGTCATCTGTATTAGGGTACCAAGGGAAGATGAAAAGATGGAAAAAATAAGGGGGCCTAACACTGAACTTTGTGGTATGCCAACAGTCAGAGGACAAGACGAAGAAGAGGAGCCACAGAAGGAGACAATGTCCGATTTTGTAGATAAGATGGAAACCATGAGAGAGCAGTGTCATGGATGCCCAGAGAATGGAGAGTTTGAATGAGAATAGGGTGGTCAACTGTGTCAAAGGCAGCAGAGATATCAAAGAGAATTAGAATAGAGAAATTACCCTTTGACTTGAAGGTGAGCAAGTCATTAGTGACTTCTGTGAGAGCTGTCTTTGTGGAGTGTTGGGGCCGGAAGCCTGATTGGAAGGGGTCAGGTAGGGAATTGGAGGAAATAAATTGGGTAAGAAATTTGCAAATGACACGCTCAAGCAGTTTAGAAACCAGGGGAAGTAGAGAGAAAGGGCAATAGTTTGCTGCAGAAGCTGGATCATATAAAGGTTTATTAAGAATGGGTGTATTTCTGGAGGGTTTTAAAGGTGATGGATACTTGCCAGTTTCAGGGAAAGGTTGAATAGATGTGTGAGAGCTGGAATAAGCATAGTCGCGAGGGGAGGGAATAGCTATGATGGAATAGGATCCTGTAACCAGGGTAAGATGAAAGGTTGATAGATGACTAATTACAGGGTCAAAGGAGTCAAAGGATCTCATATTGGATATGAGATTGGGAAATGGTGAAGGCAGGGTGCTATTGGTTTGTTGAGGTAAGGGTGAGTTACAGCCACTTTAAGTGAAAAGTTTGTTATGGGTATTTTCAATTTTGTGTTTAAAGTGGCTAGCAAAGTCTTGGTGGACATAAATGAGAGGTCTGGGTTAGGATATATATCTTCAACACATATGGCCTGTATGACAATGTTAGGAAAAAAAACATTTTATTTACATTGCATATATTTATGAATATTTCCTTATGTGGGTTTATATTGAGATGCAGGAAAATAATTGTAATCATACCTTTTGTGCTTCTCACCTAAAGCTTCTTGCTTTAATACAGATAGCTCTTTGCTAAGAAGCTCGACTGAACCTTTCAAGACTGAATTATCCTTCTCCAACTTGGACATTTCTTTTTCACATATTTCCAGTTTATCTTTTAGTGGTTTTAAATACTTCTTGGAGCTTTCTTCCTAAGAAAGATAAGAGTTGGGTAAAATAGTGTACTTATATTCCTACTTTACTAAAGGTAGATAAAGAAAAAAAAATTATAATAATATGTAAATGTAAAACAATAAAATATTACCTCCAAACTGATCAAAGCAATGGTAATGGCTAACAACTCCATTACCTTTGTAAACAAAACATTTAATATGCCATTACAAATGTGTGTTTCTGCCTAGTTCCATGTGACCCAGGCATAAGGCAGCATATTTTCAAGGGGTCACAGATTGCCTGAAGATGCAGTGTAGTTTGTATATCCACAGAAATGTCCATATGCAGTCACATTTCTGTCTGTACGTGACATTATATATATATATATATATATATATATATATATATATATATATATATATATATATATATTAACACACATATGATTTCAGATATAGAAAGTGAAAAAGAAGAGCTACAAGGCTACAAGTGGGGTTACGGGAGTGTCCGAATCTGAATGGCCTAGGACAGCATAAAACCAAAATATGCCAAAATATAAAACTTCTTGCATCTGAACCAATAAAACTTAATACTAAATCGAATACATTATGCCCTATAAAACATAATTTTTTTGCAATAATATTTTGCATTTAAAACTTAGAAACAAACTGAAAGTATCATCTCACATGTCATAACAAAACAGAAACCAAAGGGTCCAAAACTCGGGTTGGGAGCACGACTGAATGTTATTCAGCTAATATGTCAAGCAGGATCAGGAACTAGGATGCCAAGTGATTAGTGACCTCCAGAAACAAGGCACATAACTCCAAGCTTAAAGCTTCAGAATGGAGATATGACCAGTGTCTTGAACTACAACTGGGGGACTGAACTTTATTTCAAAAACACATGTTTTTCTTTAACAGCATGAGAAAAAGAAAGATCGTAATACAGTGACCCCTAGTGGGGTAATAGTGGACTTGGTCTTTATTATATTAAGATATTAAGGAACATCTAGATAGATAGTGATCTCTCGAGCGGAATTCATTTTTATTATTTATAATATAATTCATATTTAAAATATAAGGTAAATTGAGATTAATTAAATTCAGATCTTTTAAAGATGTTAATATATAATATACATATTATTCAGGCATAAGATCTGTGTAATTAAAGGCAGTAATAACTTAGTAATGTTTTTTATATTGAACAATACAGTTTGTCATCTCAATAAACATACATAGAGTCTCTTTTGGTTACTATATCTTTATTTCTTATAAGACAGTGGCAAAATCTAAAACCACTTAAAAACATTACAGTAATCTAAAAACAATGTGTAATTGTACCTTTGAATATCATATATAGTGATCCATTATAACACTGCAAATATAATGCGTGGATCGCTATATTAATACCAACAAAACGGTGTGAGTAATAGAGTCTGCCAATACTGATAAGATATCTAAATGGCTATTGTGTACCAGGGGCTATGTGCTTATTCAGGCACCCATTTCTTTAAGCTACCCAGGTAGCCAGTTAATAAATTCCTTTAGCAGAGTATAATCAAGTCTACTAATACTAATAAGATATCTGTATGGCTATTGTATACAAGGGGCTATGTGCTTATTCAGGCGCCCTTTTCTTTCAGCTCCCAAGTAGCCAGTTGATAGATTACTTTAGCAGAGTGATGACATGAAGACTATTTTCTTTTTCCCTTTCTGAGGAGTTTCCGGTGTCATATTTTAGAATTAAATAGTCTACCATTGTTGGTAATTTATTTCCTTTTTCTTCTTCACGATTCAATGATTCTATATTCCACAATTGTTAGAAATATTTAATAGTTGTAATAGTTTTGTCACTGTTACCAGGGAACATAAAGTCATTTCTGACATATAACACTTGTCTGGAATTATCTATATGGAATAACCAAAGATATAACTCCCTCCTATGATTAAGGTCTTCTATATATGGGCTCTATTATATTTGTCTTTATCTAATCACAGGGTAATATTAGGAAATATCTATCATGTCCATTTTCTTACTGCCATAAATCTCCCTATACCCTTCTTTCCCAATATCTCAAAGCAATATTGCATGATATTTCAGTTTGGTAAAGGGAAAATTAGTATAGGGATAGTACTGGAAATCTTAATCTTACTATTATCAAGCTCCACACTGCCTGTTGTGCTATAGTTGTGTCCCTAACTGAAGCACAAACACTTCCGTTGCATTGACGTTGCCTCTGTGCGCGCTACGCTAATGCCACACGCCCTAACACGTGTTTCTACGTCCTATCAACGTCTTTGTCAAAGGATTTAGGTCAATTCTGGTCTCACTAACTATTAAAGTTTTATATTCAGTCATATTTTAACAAAGTATTCATTTGACTTTAAAGTGATTTTTAGAAGACAACAATAAAAGTTATATTTTAGATTTCAATCAGTTCAGGGTCTATTTGACTCTGAATTTGTGTACCTTTTATTTCCTCATTTTTAAGTTATTATAACTTTTTGTGTTTAATCATATAGTTTTTTTTAAACACCTATGAGTCTATATTATATCACAACTGGCATCTTTTTGTCTTTAATTAAGATGTTTTTCTCAGAGGTCAGGGAGAAAGCAGATGAAAACAAGATGAAACAAGAGACAGTATAAAACAACTGAAAATCTATCAAGCTTCTTTATGCATTTTACTTTTGTATATGCAACAAAAAGGAGTTTTGTAATACATTATCTATATGACTATAATGAAACAAAATTGTTTCCAGTAGCCTCTAATTACATTTAAAGTAATAGTTAATTAAATGATGATTCCATCAGTTGATGAATATGAACTGCACTTTTTTTTTTAAATAGAGCTAATTATTCTAATTAATATGTTCACATAGCTTGATAAAATAACTGAACTATTTTATCCTCAAGCTGACAACTACCAATTACCTTAAAAACATTAAATTATTACAAGGCACATTTAAATAATCATTTAACAATCAATCAGATAGAGGTTGGAGACTCATATAATAACTTTATTTACATTTTTTAAATTTTACATGAATCAACTTAGTTGCAGACAGTTTTAGATATTGCTAGAATTTCAATTGAAGCCTTGCACAAGCAGCTGCACTGAGGATGGAGGATGGCTTGGCTCATAAGTTGCTTCACGTAGCCAGTATATCAAGTGAAAGGGACCGGTCTGAGACAGTCCCGATGACAGACAGGCCGATGAAGCATCCAGGAATCAGAACTCTTTCTCTCTATCTTTCACCAGTTATACCAGGTTAAAGCATAAATACTTTGGTCTGATTTACCATGTGCCATCAGTGCAAGGGAGAAGTAATCATCTGCAATGCTTTACAAATGATGGAAAGAGAGATACTCTGAAAGTGTAGGGCAATAATTGTGCCTAAATACACTGCAAAACCCATAGTTTTCAAATATCCACCCATGTCAGTTTATACATTTTACTTGTTTGTTTTAGCTTGTGAACTCAATACACATCAAAAATAATGATGAAAGAGAGAGACAGGGTACCTTAGTTTGAAACAAGGATACCCACCACAACAGACAAATATTGTACAACTGAGCTAACTCTACACATGATAAAGGACTGTAAACATGTTTAAGTGCCTCAGTTGGTGCAGCCCCAAATAAATACACAAATGTTCAAAGAGATATCCAAATACTCTAAAACTCTTAACAAGAAATGCCCTCTATCAAGTCAGCAGCAACCTAAAAAATGAAAACACTTTTAATACATGTTCTTCAAGAGAGCACAACTAGAGATTTCAGTGGCCCTTTAAAATGTAAATATTGTGTTATATTACAGTGAATACCTCTCAGCAGATTTGTAAGGATATTCATCTAATACAAATGTTAGCTATTTTGGACATATCAACCTTATAAATACTTAGATTTACAATGAACAGTATCGACCACTATTTGCTTCTGGCTCTCTAGAACACATTGTTTTCCTTATTCTAATAATTACAGTGAATTGTGCAATGTTAGTATTTCCTTGATACAAAATGCTGTAACCAATCATTTAACAGTACCTGTGATTGCAACACATTCCCATTTTCTACTTGCATTGATGTCAGTTGATTAGATGCAAATGTAGTCGGCAGCCGTTCTTCAGTGTCGGAACAGCAATCACTTTCACAACTAAACGAATAATGAGAGTAAGTTTATGTATACAGTACAAATACAACAATGAAAAATAAATTGGATACAAAACAAAAACTGCACAGGACATGGAAGAAAGACAACAGAAATGTACTGGCTGTAAAGAAGTATTAAAACCAGTGCAATCAATGCAGTATCCCGATCCAAAGAATATGCAATTAAAGTATTTTTTGGAGCTATTTGGTGTTTCTGAAACATATATACAGTAATAAAGAAAAATGATGATCTATATTACTAGTATCCTGGGTGCTTTACACCCCTTAATATATCAAAAAAGATTATGTAGAAAAAAAAAGAAAAAACTTTATTGGATACTCTGGATCCGGAAACTACGCCGATTAAAATATATAAACATTACATATAGATGCTCCAATAATGATGAGTATGAATTGTTAAATATTTGCATATTATGTATTCATACCATAAACTATGCTACAAAATCCTCATAAATCAGAATATACTGATACTCCTGTTAATACAGGATATACTGATAATCATAGGATAGTGCAGGAACTTGTAAAAAGTGTGAGTATCTATATACATATAAAAACTGATATACATAAAAATAAAATCTGATACCTTAGAAGATACTTGAATAGACTGAAAGTATATACAATCACAAATGAATGGCTCTGTAGATTGACTACAGTGTCTATATCAAGGAAAAAGTGGCACTATTGGATATGAGCAAAACAAAACACATATAGCAATATACTTGCTGTTCAGTAGTAAAACTCTCCAATGTAACTCTCCATAGACTTTCTAGTATCACTAGATAATTAAGATGTTGGAATATATGAATAAAGTGATGATTGAGCCAATACAATTGTAAAAAAGAAAAAATTGCACTCCAAAGAGTGTTTGTACTTAGCTTCCAGTGTTCTAAGGTTCAGAAGGTTGGGAAAATTGATGCCAACGGGCCGTTTCGTCCCTCCACGTGAACTTTTTCAAAGGCTTTTGAGTTAAACCAGCGTTTTAGGCCTGTTTAAGGCCTGTAAAACGCTTCCTTAATTGGATTCCATTGAGAACGCAGTGATGCGCAGCGCAGTATTAACAGGAGTATCAGTATATTCTGATTTATGAGGATTTTGTAGCATAATTTATGGTATGAATACATAATATGCAAATATTTAACAATTCATACTCATCATTATTGGAGTATCTATATGTAATGTTTATATATTTTAATCGGCGTAGTTTCCGGATCCAGAGTATCCAATAAAGTTTTTTCTTTTTTTTTCTACATAATCTTTTTTAACATATATACAGCCTTATTAAATTGTGATTCAGTCAATTTAAAAGGGCTCTATTTAAGCACATAGCATATTTTTTTTACAGAAGTTTTTAGTTAGTGCACTTCTATCCAAAAGCAAGGTCTTCATTAACTAAAAACTTCTGTAAATAAAATATGCTATGTGCTTAAATAGAGCCCTTTTAAATTTACTGAATCGCAATTTAATAAGGCTGATAGTTTGCATCCTAAAGGTACTAGAAAACAGAACACAGTCAATATCAATACAGAGAGAAGCAAGAATTCATAATTACTGGGAGGATTTACCAAGAGGACGCACGTTAGGCTGCAATCTACAGTGGCACACCGCACACTAACACTAAGCAGGTCTACATGTGATTTACTAAAACGTAGATGTTATAATTAGGTGTACAATGAGACAGGGTAATGCTCAAAGTAGCATTCTGTATCCACCCCCTATGCATGTGTTATAGGGTCAAGCATGCGCAGTTATTATTATTATTATTATTATTATTATTGTCTTTATTTATATCGCTCCAACATATTCTGTAGCGCTGTACAGGGGTTTAGTACATGGCAAAAAACAAACTTAACACCTTATAAAGAATGGAGGGCCCTGTTTTTAAGCATATAATCAAATGCACAAAGTGCTTGTTTCAAGACACGGACACACAATTGAAAACTCGCAAACTTACAATCTAAGGGCCTCATTCTATTATTGGCCGTAAAACGGCCGCAAGGCTGCGATTCCTTGCGGGGGTTCCGTTATCTTGGAATTCAATTATACGGCTCGCAAGGATCTTCTCTTACGGCCGGCCGTATATCTTGCAACCGGCCGTAAGCTCAGAAATCTTTAAACACAAAAATAAATTCAAGACTGCACTGTAAAGCTCTGTAAATGCTAGGGATCATATTGGGGGACATGAGGTCTAATAGTAACCCACTCTCAAGCTTGCACATCAGCCCAAATCCGAGTTTACATTAACTGTTTATTTTCCGGCCGCAGCGTGGGCGGGTCTGAGGTGCTCCAAGCCCTATGGACTTTTTACATGGATATTTGACATATAGAAAAAAAAAATTATTTACGGATTTGAGTGTAGGGGAATGTTGTGCTATTTTTGCTAACACCTACAATCACTTTATAGTCTCCTCAGAGTGCAGGATGGCTTTATTTGGGCTATATTATGTGCTTAATTAGTGCTAGCGGGACCTTTTTGCTGCAAGTAAGCTGCGGCTCGGTTTTAGCCTTGCAGAGAGGCTTCCCGGAGCAATAGAATAGCAACCGGGATTTTCTTGCGGCCGAAACTCTTGCAGCCGTTTTAGATCAAAGGCTTTCCTCCGGCGCGTGCGGCCGCAAGGGATAGCAAGGCGCCGGCCGCAAGCCTGCCGGAATCCCCGGCCGGAGGGGAATAGAATAGGCAAATAGCTTGCGGCCGGTCCTTGCGGCCCCGCATCTCCTACGGCCGATAATAGAATGAGGCCCTAAGGGTTTAGGTGTGATACAAGAGGGTGACAAATACAAAACGGCAACGTGAATGCAATTTGTTTAGTCAAGTAGAGGTGTCTGTGTGTTGTACTGTAGATTGTGGGTGGGAGTGTTATTAAGTTGTGGAGTGTGCAGTTGTAATTATAAAGGCTGAAGATAATATGATTTTTTAAATAGGTGTGTTTTTAGTATTTTTTTAAAGGTTTTGAGGCAGGAAGATAATCTAATGGAGCAAGGCAAGGAGTTCCGAATAGTAGGGGCAGCACGAGAAAAGTCTTGAAGACGGGAGTGAGAGGAGGTGATGAGAGAGGAGGAAAGAAGAAGGTCGTTAGCAGAACGAAAAGGGCGGTTGGGAGAGTATTTTGAAAAAAGAGCAGAGATATAAGGAGGTGCACTGTTGTTGAGGGCTTTATGTGTTAGGGTCATGATTTTAAATGTGATTCAGGAAGCTATGGGAAGCCAGTGGAGTGATTGACAGAGAGGAGCTGCAGACACTGATCGTTTGGTATTGAAGATGAGTCTAGCCGAGGCGTTCATTATGGATAGGAGGGGAGACAGATGAGAGATGGGTAGGCCAGCAAGGAGTGAATTGCAGTAGTCGAGTCGAGATATGATGAGAGAGTGTATTAGAATTTTAGCTGTGTCTTGTGTAAGATAATGATGAATTTTGGAGATGTTTTTTAGGTGAAACTGACAAGATTTTGTTATCGATTGGATGTGAGGAATAAAAGAGAGGGCGGGATCCAGTAGAACCACAAGACAACAGGCCTGGGAGGTGGGAGTGATGATGGTGTTGTCAACAGTGAGAGATATTTGAGGAGTGGAAGCTGTAGTAGAGGGTGGAAAGATTAGGAGTTCAGCCTTAGACATGTTGAGTTTGAGTTGACGGGTAGACATCCAGGAGGATATGCTAGAGAGGCAGTTGGAAACATGAGCTAGAAGAGAGGGGGATAGATCGGGTGAAGAGAGGTAGATTTGAGTATCATCTGCATAGAGATGATACTGAAATCCAAAGGATTTTATGAGGGTGCCAAGGGAGGAGGTGTAGATGGAGAAGAGGAGGGGGCCTAGGATAGAAACTTGGGGAACGCCAACAGACAGGGGGAGAGGTGAAGAAGAGGTGCCAGAGAAGGTGACGCTAAATGTACGATCTTTTAGATAGGATGTGAACCATGAAAGAGCTGTGCCCTGGATGCCAAATGAGCGGAGAGTTTGGAATAGAAGAGGGTAGTCAACTGTGTCGAAGGCAGCAGAGAGATCCAGGAGAATTAGAATGGAAAAGTGACCCATTGATTTGGCAGTTAGCAAGTCATTGGTGACTTTTGTGAGGCCTGTTTCTGTTGAGTGTTGGGCACGAAAACTAGATTGGAAGGGGTCAAGAAGGGAGTTGGAAGAAATAAATTGAGCGAGGCGATTGTAAACAAGCAGCTCAAGCAGTTTAGAAGCCAGGGGAAGTAGTGAGATAGGGCGGTAGTTGGATGCAGAAGCTGGGTCAGATGAGGGCTTCTTGAGAATGGGTCTAATTATGGCGTATTTTAAGGAGGATGGAAACCTGCCAGTGTTTAGGGAGAGGTTGAATAGATGTGTGAGAGCTGGGATAAGTGTGGTGGATAGGGGAGGGATTAGCTGTGAAGGAATAGGATCATGTGGACATGTTGTAAGGTGAGAGGTTAATAATAACGTAGATACTTCATCCTCGGTTACAGGGTCAAAGGAATCCATAGTGGAGGAGGGATTGGGGAAGGGTAGGGGTTGGGTGCTGTCGGCTTGTGTAAAGGATGGTGGGATAGGGCCAAGCTGGGAGAAGAGCTCATTTCTGATAGTGGCTGGCAAAGTCATCAGCAGTTAGACAGGAAGGGGCAGGAGGTGGGGTGGGCGGAGGAGGGTGTTGAATGTAGCAAATAAACGTTTAGGGTTGGAGGACAGGTTTGATATTAGTGATGAGAAGTAGTGTTGTTTGGCAAGATTGAGGGCAGACAAGTAGGAGCGCAAGGTAAACTTGTAGTGGAGAAAGTCTGCTGAAGTGCGAGATTTCCTCCATAGTTGTTCTGCAGTGCGTGAGCATCTCTGTAGATAGCGTGTTTGTGCAGTGTGCCATGGTTGTGGATGAGAGCGCGGGCGTTTGCTTGTGATTATGGGGGCAAGAGAGTCAAGGGTGGAGGTTAGAGTAGCGTTGTACTGTGAATTGGCGTTGTCAGGGCAGTCAAGGGTGGTGAGGGGGTCGAGAAGGGGTTTTAGTACAGCGTGTTTAACAGCTATTTCCGTTGGACCATCATCAAAGCAGCTTGCAGTTAGCATGAAGTCATTATTGGCATATAATAACAACAAACCCAGCAAATTTATAACATCAGCACCATATATTAATCACGTTTGTATATATCAGTCTGTCAGCCATAAAAGGAAATTGTTAAAGAGTAAAGTTAATAAAAACTAAATTTACACAATCTGTCCCATTATATATATATATATATATATATATATATATATATATAATTTATATAATTGAGTAAATAAATAAATATAAAAAATAACATTTAAGTATTAATTTGCATTAATATTTTATATTTCCATAAACCACAATTAATTTACTGTACTGTTAGCATCAGTTTTGTTGACGTAGTTTTCCAGTTATATTTAACCGTTTATGCTGTGTGTTGAATGGCTGAATAATGGGAATATAATTCTATTTACACATAAAATATACCACTTTTTGGGTTTGAATATCAGCATCACAGGTAGTTAATAGCAATATTTGCGTTTAGTAAAGTCGGAGAACTCACTGTGAACCGCATACGGCTTGCTGTTACCATAAAACAAGTATTTATTAAATCCCACAATGACCTGAGATGAGGCATCCCAGGTTACTGATGGCTATCATGCCCACAATCCTTTAGTAAATTCTCCCTTCTGAGTAAACCACAAATAAATTCCTCTTAGCTATTGTGACTTTTCAGTAGTAAAGATAAGTATAAACAAGAGCAGTTTATTGTGATTAAAAGTGTATCTGCATATTGTTTTCACACCATCTTTGGGCAGCAGCTGCCTCATTACTGCGCAACATTAATGTCAGATTTTGGAGAAATGTGCTGCATTGTCAGCCATAGTATGCAGAAGAGCGGAGGAGCTCCAGCCTAAAAATCAGGAGAAATCCAGTAATTTATAGTATAAGTCATCATCCTGTTGGTTTAATCCTAAAATATTTTTTTTTTAAATTGGAACGTTGCTTTTTCGTATTTGGTTTACTTAATAGTCATGGCCAGTACATTGTCAAGATCAATAGATCACTTGGAAACATTTACAACTTGTTTTTTTTTTTAATAGAGTTTGTTTGTATATTCTCTGAATGTAAGTGATGGTGAGACATAACACAAACATATTTTATTCAAAGCAACATCTTTTCCTTGTTTGATTGCTCCTACAAAAATAGTTGTCTTATCAATAGATGTGATGAACAAAAAACCCTTAAAAAACAAGTAAAAGGGTAGCTAGAATTTCTATAGTTTGGATGGTATGTCTGTTATTGCAGGAAACTTGCACTATTAATTTGTAAGTAAAAGGCACAACTGACAAAAAATATATATTAAGTGCATACCATGAGAACTATATATTTTACAGTGCTTTTATCATTTTTAAACCAGATACTTTTGTGACTTACCTCTCATTTTCTTTATTTCTGGGTTCTTTGTTTTTCCTTGAATTTTCTTTTGTTTTAGTATTTAATGTGTGCGAGGTGGAGCATGCAAAATGCTGAAGAATGCCTCTATCCTGCAGAAAAGTATAGCAGAAATGTAGATTAAAATGATTTCTCTGTGTAAAGTAATTAGGTGATTATCAGTTTTACAATCTCTCAGGAAAATAAGTGAAAATATAATTAGACTTTAAATCAAAGACATTGTTAATTTTATTTTGCTTTGTTTCTTTTAACACTTTAGTAGTTAATAGTGAAAAGGAAAAAATACAAGATACAGTGCCTTGCAAAAGTTTTCACCCCCCTTGGCATTTTTCGTGTTTTGTTGCCTCACAAACTGGAATTAACATGGATTGTTTGAGGATTTGCATAATTTAATTTACAGAACATGACCACAACTTTGAAGATGTTTTTTTTTTTTTTATTGTGAAGCAAACAACAAATAGGACAAAATAACAGAAAAATTTAATGTGCTGAATAATTAAAATATTTACTGTTTTAAAGAATTACACTTGTAAATATGCAAAAAGTCTTTGAATGTAAGAAAAAAAATAACACAGCCTTTAATTTATTACTTTTTGTGTGCTTCTGTCAAATCTGCCATATTGCTTTAATGACATCACTTCCTGAGGTGGAAGGAGACTTTCAATGTACAGGAAGTCTACACAATGGGAATCTGGCAGTAAGTTCTCGGCAGAACTATAGGGATAATGACTAGTTTTCAATGACACACCCACCCGGAAAATAGCAGGACCACTAACACTAATCATAATAAGGCAGCAGAAGTCTGGAAGAAAGAGGCCCAAGTTACTAATTTGACCCAAATCTGCCTATAGACTACCCATGGTTTACTGTACCCCAGGTTTGGTTCCTATATTCCATAGACTAACAATGACAGAAATTATGTTAATTATCTTGCATGAGATAAACAACAACATTTATGAAATATAACCCAGAGGCTAGATGTTCTCAGTCTGGAACAAATGGGTTTAAGAAAAAAACATGAAAAAATTATTATTCAATTGAAAATGCAAAGATACTATATTACATTGTCTATAAGAATGTACAATATACTCAACTTTACATGAATATAATTGTTATACAAACATTTAGAAAAAGTAGTCCACCAAAACACATAGGAAGGAAAGTTTTGGGCATTGCTAGATAGATAGATAGATAGATAGATAGATAGATAGATAGATAGATAGATCGATAGATAGATGTAATTAGATGTGGCTACATATTTTATTAAATATAATAGAAATTGTTAAAATGTTTAACAGAGGCAGAGATGCCAGGCTGTACCTTACATGTAGTCTCTTGAAGTTTTAAATAGAACGCCTCTCTTTCCTCAATTAATTGGTTAATTTCACTTTCAAATTTCCTTTTCAGTTCCTCTAATTGCATCTGATGGTCCTGTAAGAAATGTTGCATTTATAATTTTGTTAGAACATTGTGCCAATGTTCTCATTATTCTTACAAGAAATTATTATAACAAATAAGAGATAATTGTTTTTAATTAGATAATTGAATTAAACAGTAGCTCTCTTGTATAAAATAAAGTATAAAAGAATGAGCAATTTTCTGAAAACTATAACTTTGTTGACTTGTTAGTCACATAGTTACATAGTTACATAGTTACATAGTAATTAAGGTTGAAAAAAGACTTTCAGTCCATCAAGTTCAACCTGTTAAGATCTCCTCTGATCTGCAATATGCGGATTAGTTATTAATTAAATTATTGATTAAATAATTATTAATAGTATAGTATTGGAGAATGAATAAAGAGTTAGTCCATCAAGTTCAACCTTTTTAGATCTCTATTGATCTTTTTAATTTGGACTATTTATTATTATTGTTAATTGTTAATTATTGTTAATTGATCCAGAGGAAGGCAAACATAAAAAAAAACCCCATTGAAACTTTGCCAATTGTCTCATAAGGGGGAAAAAAAGCAAAATTCCTTCCTGACCCCAGAAACTGGCGATCAAATTTCTCCCTGGATCAATATTCCTTCGCTAGTTATCTAGGATAGCCTTGAATGCCCTCTTTATTCAGAAATATATCTAACCCCTTTTTGAAGTTGTCTATCGAATTCGCTGTCACCACCTCCTTTGGTAGAGAATTCCACAGTTTAACCACCCTAACTGTGAAGAACCCTTTTCTTTGTTTAAGGTGAAATCTTTTTTCCTCTAACCTCAACGGATGTCCTCTTGTCAGTTGAAAATCTCTTGCTACAAAAAGCTCACTTGACAAAGCCTTATATGGACCCTGGATGTATTTAAATAACGTAATCATATCTCCTCTTAGACGCCTTTTTTCTAGCGAAAATAAGTTTAATTTTGCTAGTCTTTCTTCATAACTTAGCCCCTCCATTCCCCTTATTAGTTTTGTAGCCCTTCTCTGTACTTTTTCCAGCTCTAAGATGTCTTTTTTGTGAGGTGGTGCCCACAATTGTACTCCATATTCCAAATGAGGGCGTACTAGAGATTTGTATAGTGGCAGAATTATATTTGCTTCCCTTGCTTCTATACCCTTCCTAATACATGCTAATATTTTATTTGCCTTTGCAGCCGCTGCTTGGCTTTGAGCGCTGTTACCTAGGTGGTTGTCCACTAGTACTCCCAAATCCCTTTCAATATCTGATACCCCTAGATTTGCTCCATTAAGATTATAGATTGCTTGGCTATTTTTCCTTCCCAAATGCATAACCTTACATTTATTTGTATTAAATCTCATCTGCCATTTAGCCGCCCATTTCTCTAATTTATGCAAATCCTTTTGTAGGGAAAGTACATCATTATCTGATTTTATTACCTTGCACAACTTAGTGTCATCAGCAAAAATGGAGACACTACATTCGAGTCCTACTTCAATGTCATTAATAAATATGTTAAAAAGGAGAGGACCCAATACTGAGCCCTGAGGAACCCCACTTATCACATTAGACCAATCGGAGTATGTTCCATTTACAACAACCCTTTGCTTCCTGTCTTTTAGCCAGCTCTCGATCCATGAGCAGATATTTACTGCAATTCCTGTATCCCTTAGTTTGCTCACTAGTCTTCCATGTGGCACTGTATCAAATGCCTTTGAAAAATCTAAAAAGACTACATCCACTGAGTTGCCCTGATCCAAGTTCCTACTAACCTCCTCATAAAAACTAATTAGATTGGTCTGACACGACCTTTCCTTCATAAATCCATGTTGACTGCTACCTATGATCCTGTTCAAATAGACATATTCTTGTATTCTGTCCCTTATTAACCCTTCTAAAAGCTTCCCAACTACAGAAGTGAGGCTCACTGGTCTATAATTCCCCGGATTTGCTCTAGATCCCTTCTTAAATATAGGTATCACCTCTGCTTTTCTCCAGTCATCTGGTAGAGACCCTGTAGTGAGCGAGTCTTTAAAGATTAGATATAATGGTTTGGCTATTACAGAACCCAGCTCCCTCAGTACCCTTGGATGTATTCCATCAGGACCTGGGGCTTTATTAACATTTATTTTCTCCAACCTCTTTTGTATTTCTTCCTGCGTTAACCAATTATTTAGTGAAGGTAGTGTAGCCCCATTATGTTGCAGTGTCCCAACCACTGGTACCTCCCTTGTGTAAACCGACGAAAAGAACCTATTTAGCTCATCTGCCTTTTCCTGGTCACTAATTATCAGATGGCCTGTGTCACATTGTAATGGTCCTATCGATTCCTTCCTGGCCTTCTTCCCATTAATATATTTATAAAATATTTTAGGGTTAGTCTTACTTTCCAGTCAAATAGTCAAATATTTCCAATGGTGACTACAGACAATAACAACCTTAACATAGAGTTCATGAAACACTACATGAGAAAATAAATTAGAGTTCCTACTGTACTTTCTGCATTGTTATCTTGTCCACTTCCATGGAGTTCTGAATTGCCTTTATCTCCGCTGAGTGATTCTTTGCTTGATCTTCGAGGCTCTTTAGCAGCTGCTCTTTCATACGTTTTGCTTCCTCATCTTTCTGGCGTTTAATTTTACCAATTTCTTCGATGTGTTTTTTCACTATTTCATCTTTTTGAACGGTGTAATCTTTCAGTGACTAGGAAACAAACATAATATATACTATATGATAATTACACCAAGAACAATACGAATATATACAATTGCTCAACATCTGTTGCTTTACTAAATTGGTTTTGGCTCATCGTTTCTGATAAAATATGTGCGATTACCGTAAAAGATCACTACAAGGAAGGAGACAACTGTCGAATGAAAGATAATTATTGCTAACATACTAATTGACATATATGATTAGCTATATAGGTCCTACACCTACACATAAGTACTGTTCTCAAGCATATCAACAACCCTTATGAGTGAAATGTCTTTTTTTGGGAGCCATATATAAATAAAAAAATAAATATATATATATATATATATATATATATATA
The DNA here is from genome assembly GCA_027410445.1 of Discoglossus pictus. Lineage (NCBI taxonomy): Eukaryota > Metazoa > Chordata > Amphibia > Anura > Alytidae > Discoglossus > Discoglossus pictus. The sequence goes on from CM050163.1 coordinate 59,993,548, forward strand.
TATATATATATATATATATATATACATATACACACACAAGCTTTTGAGATGTACATCTGATTTGTTACTCTAAATAAATAAAAAATTCCAATAAAATTGGTCTCACTGTTTATTTGTTTGGAGTACTGGACATTCATGGCTTTTCCACATACTACACAATTACACACATATATACTGTAGTATTGATTCGAAAAACATATCTGGATGGCTCCTCCTTGCTATTTTCACTGGCTCCAATGTTTTATATCAACTTATCCATCTGTTTCAAGTTGCAAATTCTGATATAAACATGACGCCTCATTATGTTTTAATGCCATGAGAATAAAACAATTTCTATTAAGTTCTTCATGTTCAATGTTTGTTTATTAGGGAAATTAATTCACATCAAATCAATGCTTACAGTACCTGCTTTGAATTCAATGGACTTCCACTGTCCTTCTTGCTTATATGGGTTTTACTTGGTGTCTTCTGCTGCATCTCCACTAATTGGCTTTTTAATTCAGCTAAATCGGTAACAGCTGTTTTTTGTGTATTTGACTTGGTTGTTATCTGTTCTGTCAATACAAAAAAAAAATTACTTTATTGTTTTATCAAAAACAATATTAGTAATTAAGCACTTGTCATGGAAGATAAGGAATAATAGGAGATGGGATTGAAATTAAAAGTCATGGAAAAACTGACATTTTTATAAAACCACAAGACTTGCCTGGCAGGTGGTCTCTGGTGGAAATGTATAAATCATTATTAATATCTGCTATATGAAGTTTTAGACTGGCTCCTATTATTGACTTTCAAGTTTTCATTTTTATTATCTTGGTATTCTTAGTAAAATATAATTCATTCTCCACATGGTGGGAAATACAATTATCTATAACGCAAAAAGCAAAACTGCTAGTATACGGTATGTCAGATCTGTCAAAATTAAGGTTTTCTCATTTATACATGTATATAACTTCTAAATGGTATTATTACAGAAAAAAAATAGTATATTTATATGTCCTTTAACAATCATAAAAAAATTATATCAACAATAAAAAATCACAGATTTCCTTTTCTGGACTGACATTAAACAATATTTAGAGGGAATAATTTTATTTTATACGGAAGAAAAATCCTAGTGTGATTTGGTAGATATTGAAGAAGCCATAGAGCGCAACAAGTATAGTAACAAAAAAACAACAATGTTATTTTACTTGATATTATATAGATGTCAAAAGTTTAATAGATATTGAAAATGGTACAGTAAAGGTGGAACAAAATATAAGTGATAAAGAAAAAAAAAAGGTATAAAAAGTTTGTTTTCTTAATTGATGAAAAACTTAATAAAACTTAAGAAAATATTTCATATAGGTTTAATTCACAAATTAAATGTACTTATCAGAAGAGATATGTAGCATAATGGCATTGTATTAAGAAGCAGACAGAAAAGAAGGTGATGTACTCAAAAATTAAAGAAGTTCTACCTCCATTAATACTGACATGAAGAATAAATATCATTAAATAAGTATGTTATAAAGAGAAGGCCTTATATCAAATAAGTTACAGTAACTTGTTGTATAAAACAGATACCAGCCAATTAGAGACTATGTCCCCTATTCAAATGGCTCAACTGTAATTTCAGGAGCTGTAATGGAGCCTGTAAAAGTTACTGCTATTTAATTGTCCTCTTTTAGCTACCCTGCAATTTGCCGTTTACAGGCTGAAAATTCCTGCGGGTGTCAAAATTGTAACTCCAACCCATCTCCTCATTTGATCTTTCAAGCCCGCAAATGTTACAATTGCTAAAATTGCAAAACAAGATTTAATTGCAACAAGCCCGCAATTGCCTTCAAATCTGTAAATAGCAAAAAATCCTATGTGTACTAGAGAGGACCCACGAGTGGGTTTAACGCCTGTTTTTAACACTGCAAAAGCAAATAAAAACACACTACTGTACTATAAAATACTGAGAAAGCAATGAAAGACATTAGAATTAATTGTACAACAGTCTCAATCTAGCAATTCTGCATTTTTTTCTTTTTATGTGTAATTTCCGTGTAAATGATACATACGGAAGCATAGTTTAAGATTTTTGCTTTTAGCACTGTTATTGAAGGCGTGTTCAATTAAATACACCAGTAATTGTAGCAATTTTCTAAACCACAAACATACGGCCTGTATGACTATAATTAAGGGCTTGGAATTAAACAAGGGCCTATGTCTCAGCAGCTAAAAGCACCTGTTAACCAAAGGATGTTTAAATATGCAAATAAACACTTGATAGATTATTAGTAGGTTATTCTATTAAAAAGGGTACCATAAATGTCCCTTCTATAAAGCACAAGAATCTCAGGAAAAAGAGATATACAACAACAAAAGGTAATTTGAAGCTCAAGGGGAGAAGACTTAGGTGTTATATGAATAAATACTGCATTACAACATGGATGTTAAACAGCTTTCCAGTGAAAATCATAGGGACAAATACTGTAAAGGAATTCTGTCATGTAATATTCAATGTTTTCATGAGTAGTATATCTCTAGACCTCTAGAGATTATTGGTGGGAATGCTTTTATTATTCTTTTTAGTAATATAGAAGAATAATTTGTTACAGTTATGCCTAATATACGTTGTACAAAAATATATTGTTTACCCTTGCACTTGTTTCCCATCATCTCCATTTTTATTGTTTCTTTTATTTAATTTTACAGAACTTTCCACTTCTTTTTTGATATACAATACTCTGTAAAGTGATAAAATTCCCATACGACTTCTGCAAATTATTTTTTTATTAAATGATTCTATACAATCTGTTTACAATCTATTATCTATTTCCAATGGTGTAAAGAGATATCTCCAACTTGAAAAAGAGGCCCCTTAAAATACCTTAGCAATTGTATTGTAAATGGGAATAGCATATAGAGCAATATAAAAAAAATTAAAATGAAACAAGAACAAAAACCATAAACATTTCAGTTGATTTATCAATACTACCTATTTGATTCTGGATCTCATCCTGTTGTTGTTGAAGTTGCTCCTTTGCATTAGATAGTTCATCTGCTTGTGATTGCATTGCCTGTAATTTCTGCACCTCTGGCCTTCTTTGTTTAAGCTGACTTTCCAAGACCTAAAAGGGAATATTTACTGATTTACAGGAAAACAGCTTTTATGTAGCTTTTACCTAGTTGACTGATTTCACTTTTGAAATCAATAGCTCATACATGCATGTTGGGACCTTTTTACAACTACATTTAGACAACACTTACATATCCCACACGTAGTAAGCATTTATATCCGAATAAGTAGGTGTCAATGCCATTTAAACATAACCAAAACTCTTTGGAATCTGCTCAAAGAGTATAACAATTTTACGTGTCCTTTAGAGGACACACAGTTTAGCATAATATAATCCATCAATATACAATCAGCAAAAACAAGACCTGGAGCTGATTGCATGAGCTTCTTATTGCAAAGTTTAAAAATAAACTGAAGAAAAGAGGAAAATAATCATCATACCAAGGAGATACAAAATAAATAATATCCCTTGTGAATATGCAGTGGAAGTAAAGAATATATTTAAGGGACTAGACATAGAAGATAGAATGCCTGAAGAACTCTGGACTGAAGTATGCAACATTATCCAGGAAATAGCAACAAAGAATATCCCTAAAAGAAAGAAAAGTAAGAAGTCAAACTGGCTGTCTGATGTGGCTTTGAAAATAGCCAAGGAAAGTGAAAGGTAGTAGAGATAGGAAAAGATTTGTCCAACTAAATGCAGAATCCCAGAGGATAGCAAGAAGAGACAAGGAGACATTCTACAATGAGAGATGTAAAGAGTTCGAAGAAGATAACAGAATGGGTAAATCAAGAGATCGCTTCAAGAAAATTGGGGATTTCAAATGAACCTTTCATGCCAATGTGGGCGTGATAAAGGACAAAAATTGTAGAGACTAAACAGAAGAAGATAAGATAAAGACAAGATGGCAGGAATACAATGAAAATCTATACAGGAAGGAACTTAACAGCATTGATGACCTCAATAGTTTGTCCAATGAGCTGGAGCCAGACATCCTGGAGAGCATAATAAGATGTACCCTAGCTTGTCTTGCTGATAATAAGGTTGCAGGAGGGGATAAAATCCCTATTGTACTACTCAAAATTGTACAGGATGATGCTGTAAAAGTGTTACTTGCCTTATGCCAACACATTTGGATAGCAATGGCCAATAGCCTGGAAAAGGCCAGGCTACATCTCAATCCTGCAATAAAAGGAGTGTCAAAGAGTGCTCCAATTATCAAACAAGTGCACTCCTTTCACATGCCAGCAAGGTAATGCTTAAGATTCTAAAAGCTCGACTCCAACAATATATAGACTGGGAACTAACAGATGTGCAAGCCGGGTTCAGCAGAGGAAGAGGCACAAGAGATCAAATTGCCAATGTCCGCTGGATAATAGAGAAAGCAAAAGAGTTAAACATTTTTTTTACTTCTGCTTCATAGACTATTCTAAAGCATTTAACACAACAAAATGTGGCATGTTCTTAAAGAGATGGGAGTACCAGATCATCTCATCCACCTCCTGAAGAATCTGTATGTGGACCAAGAAGCCATGGTCAGAACCGAACATGGGACAGCAGAATGGTTCAAGATGGGAAAAGGTGTGCGACAAGGTTGTATATTATCACCTTATTTATGCAACTTATATGCAGAGTACATCATGCGTAAGGCCGGACTGGATGAATCCACAGCCAGAATCAATATTGCTGGAAAAAATATCAACAACCTCAGATACGCCAATGATACTACTCTGATGACTGAAAGTGAGGAGGAACTAAAGGACTTATTGATGAGGGTAAGATAAGAGATGTTAAAGTTGGTTTGCTGCTCAACAATTTTATTTTCTTGGGATCCAAGATCTCTGTAGATGGTGACTGTAGTCATGAAATTAAAAGACGTTTGCTTCTTTGGAGGAAAGCTATGGCAAGCTTGGACAAGCTGGTAAAAAGTAAAAATATTAAACTATCAACCAATTTCAGCATAGTTAGAACTATGGTATTCCCATTAGTAACATATGGATGTGAGAGCTGGACCATAAAGAAGTCTGAGTGCCATAGAACTGACGCCTTTGAATTGTGGTGTTGATGAAAATTACTTTGAGTCCCTTGGACTGCAAGAAAATCCAGTAAAAATCAGTACTTCAGGATCAAGACAAACTGTTCACTAGACAGTATGATCATGAAACTGAAGTGCAAATATTTTGACCATATCATGAGATGGCAGGATTCCCTAGAAAAGACTCTGATGCTGGGAAAGATGGAGGGCACAAGAAGAAGGGCAGGCACAAGAAGAAGGGCACGACAGAGGCAGAGATGGATAGATGAGGTCACTGAAGCAATGAACATGAACTTGATGGAGTTCAGAGGGGCAGTGACTGACAGATATACCTGACGTGCTGCACATGGGTGTAGGAGCCAAATAAAATCTGGGGGGGGATACCGCATATAATATAAAAATACCACACAACTACTTCTCTACACATAAACACACACATTGAAACATCTGGGGGGGGGGGGGATTTGTCCCCCTCATACCCCCCAGTTCCTACATCCACTGCTGCAGTCCATAGGGTCACAGAGAGTCGTAAGTAACTGAACAACTAACCAACAACAACATAAACAAATTCCATCAAAATATGTATGTCTCATTTTAATGAAAAATGGCCTTGATAGCCTTGTCAACACGGAGACACAATGGCTTGGATCAACTTGAAGCACGTGAGTTTTGAGAGGAAGCACAATTATCCACTTGTCCCACTACGAAGACATAATTGCCAGTAAAACTTCACCAACAACGAAAAAATGTATGCTGTAGTTCTTTTAAAGGGACAGTTTTCTGGATCTCACTTGCAATTTATTTACCCATACTTTATATCTCTTTACATTTGTGCAGTTTATTTTATTAGGAAGCATTCTATTCTTTCTACCGAAAATTATGCAAATAGTTCCTAATTGGTTTCTCCCTACTGCAGCTCATGAAGACAGTGTAAGAAGAAGTACATGGTGTGCAGTATTATAGTAACCAATCAATAGTAACATTCTGCATCATGATGGCAAATTTGAAACACTTCACATCACAGTCTGTGTATTCATGAGCTACAGAGGGCAGGCCCAAACAGGTACACAATTGTAGGCAGTAAATACAGAGCTTTTAAACGCTTCTTAATAAAATACATAAAAGTAAATAGACACATATGTATATTATATTCCTAGTGAAATCCAGAAACCTTCCTTGTGAAATCCAGAAATCTTCCATGTGCCTTTAAGTAAAATACTTATAATACTTTTTTTTATCAAACATCTTATCAAACTGGAAAAATAAATAAACATTTTCATTATCATATATTCACAAATATAGGTATAGGATATACTTCTGTCATATCTGCAGTAAAATATAAACGTTTCTGGAGTAAAAATACCTGGGCATCATTATTATAGTCTATTAGTTGCACAATAACAAAGATAATGAGTTAGCAATTGGGAACTTTAGTGACCCAATTCATTATTATCAGCCTTATTAAATTGTGATTTGGCCAATTAAATAGGGCTCTATATAAGCACAGACCATATTGTTTTACATAAGTTTAAAACAAAGTTTAAAAACTTCTGTAAAAAAAAATATGCACTGTGCTTATATAGAGCACTATTCAATTGGCCAAATCACAATATAATAAGGCTACAAATTTACATGGCAACAATTTCATCCCAGTTAAGTCCATTTATGAGAATATTACCTGGATCCTTTCTTTCATCTTCTGAGACTGCTTTTTGCTCTCTTTAATATCTTGAGCTTTTGCATCAATGTCACTTTTTAACTGCTTTACTTCTTGTTGCATGGCAGCCTCTCTAGCCTGGATGCTTTTCTTTTGTTCCTGTTCTTTTTGCTGCCATTGCTTTAGCATTTCAGTAACAGACTGCTGCAAAGACTTTCTCAAGTTTTCTCTTTCTTTAATGTAGCTGTTGTGCAGTTTACTTGTCTTCTGTGCATACTCCTCTCTTTGCTTTTGATTCTGCGATTTAAGGCTTTCTACTTCTTTACGCAAAGCCTGGGCTTCTTTGTTTAGTTTCTCATTTACTTTCTCACCTGACCTGTCTTTTTCAAGGACTTTACATTTCTTTCTAAGAGAATCTGCTTCCTCTTTAAGTTTCTGAACCTGGTTTTCATAGTCAGTTTTCATAGTCAGCATCTCCTTGGATAAGGCTGTTATCCTTTCAGCGTGTTCAGACTTTGTTTTCTCTTCCCGTTGTTCTGCTTGTTCTTTATACATCGTGAGATCAGCTAAAGTTTGCTGCATTACCATATTATTTTTGTCCAAGGTCTGCTCGAGCTCGTGCATGCGCAGTCGCAAGTTTTGCTCTTCACCCACTTTGCTTTCATATTGAAGAACTGTTTCTCTGGTCTCACTTGATATGTGATTAATTTCATCTTGATGTGCTTCTTTCAGTGCAAGAATGTTGACTTCATATTCATCAGCTTTAAGATTCAAAGCATATATCACCTACAGAAGAAAACATGATCATATAAAAGTGAAATGATTTACTATTGTTACGTCTTACACTTGTTTCCTATTTTCCAGTACATAAATTGGTAAATAGATTTGCAACAGAGTATTTTGCATATATACGTTATAATATTAGGTAATATATATTAAGGCGTGTTACCCCAGCATGCCTCTCTCCAAAGTGAGAGACAAATGGGTGCAGTGAAGGTACAATAGTTATCTAGTTTTGGTGGTTATACAATAATACTTTAAAGAAGCTTACATGAAGCTCATGAATGAACAATGTATTTAAAAGGGAAATCACATTTCTCTTTGGAATACCTTCAAGTTTCATACACTGTAAAAAGAGATCACTAATATAGTTTGCACAGCGTACGTAACACTACAGTGGAAGCGCATGCGCACTTCAGAAACTATTTGTACGGATTTACATACACGCCGCAGTGCGCAAGGAACAGGGGGGGAAGGTACAGAGAGGGGAGGAGGGGGAAAGAGACAGAGGAGAAAGGGGCAAAGAGACACAGGGGAGGAGGGGGAAAAGATACACAGGGGAAAGGGGGAAAGAGACAGAGGGGGAGAGGAACACGGGAGGGAGGAGGGGGGAAAGGGACATGGGAGGGAGAAGGGGGGAAAGGGACATGGGAGGGAGAAGGGGGGAAAGGGACACAGGGAAAGGGTGAAAGAGACAGAGGGTGAAAGGGGGAAAGATATACAGAGGAGGGGGAAGATACACTGGATTATATCCTATTCATTTAAATGCATGGGTTAAATGTCTATTTAACTGCAGCTGAGATAAAAGGATATTATTCAGACAGAAATATGGGGCATCAGAGTAAGGTCTCCACAAGACCTTAGCTATTTTCTAATATCAGGATTTCTACTGTACTTAATAGATACATACACACAAATATATATATATATATATATATATATATATATATATATATATATATATACAAATATATACTGTGGCCCTCCTTCAATTGCGATTTGGCCAATTGAATAGGGGTCTAAATAAGCACATAACATATATTTTTTAAAGAAGTTTTTAGTTAGCAAGCATCTATCCAAAAGTAAGGATTTTACTAACTAAAAACGTATTAAAAAAAATATGCTATGTGCTTATTTAGACCCCTATTCAATTGGCCAAATCGCAATTGAATGAGGGCCTGTATATATATATATATATATATATATATATATATATATATTGTGATAACTCTGCTGTCACACTCAGGGTTTGTACCCTTGCATCCGGCACCACAATGGAATACTCAGGAGCCCTTTTTAAAATATCAGTAGTTGTATTTATTTTCTTACAACAAAATAACATAAACAGTGCAAAACAAAAGCCTAGCTTCCATTGAAGCACGGACTAACTCTTTGCCGCAGTTTCCTCACTGTCCAAAATAATGTCCAAACAAAATAAAATCTTTGAAACTTGCTGGATTTGAAGTATCCCTTGTTGCAAGGGTTTCCAAAGCTGACTCTGGAGCCCTCTGTCCAGCTCAGACTAAGCTCCCTCTGCTGGGTGGGTGCTAATTAGACCTTTAAAGGTGGAACCCAGCTGGGCTTAGTTAGCCTGTTGACCTTGCCATCCCTTAGTGGTCATGGGGCTCTGCTCAGTCTGTCTCCAACATGTACTCCATCTATGACTCTGTTACATACAGTGCCTTGAAAAGTATTCACCCCCCTTGACTTTTTACCTATTGTGTTACATTACAGCCTTAAGTTCAATGTTTTGTTAATCTGAATTTTATGTGATGGATCAGAACACAATAGTCTAAGTTGGTGAAGTGAAATGAGAAAAATATATACATAAAACTATTTTTTAGAAATAAAAAACAGAAAATTGGCATGTGCGTATGTATTCACCCCCTTTGTTATGAAGCCCATAAAAAGCTCTGGTGCAACCAATTACCTTCAGAAGTCATATAATTAGTGAAATGATGTCCACCTGTGTGCAATCTAAGTGTCACATGATCTGTCATTACATATACACTATTTTTTGAAACGCCCCAGAGGCTGCAACACCTAAGCTGGAGGCACTACTAACCAAACACTGCTATGAAGACCAAGTCTCCAAACAAGTGGACAATGTTGTTGAGAAGTACAAGTCAGGGTTAGGTTATAAAAAAATATCCAAATCTTTGATGAACCCCCAGGTACACCATCAAATCTATCATAACCAAATGGAAAGAACATGGCACAACAGCAAACGGCCACCCACCAAAACTCACAGACCAGGCAAGGAGGGCATTAATCAAAGAGGCAGCACAGAGACCTAAGGTATCACTGAAGGAGCTGCAGAGTTCCACAACAGAGACTGGAGTATCTGTACATAGGATGACAGTAAGTCGTACGCTCCATAGAGTTGGGCCTTATGGCAGAGTGGCCAGAAGAAAGCCATTATTTTCCCCAAAAGAAAATGGCACATTTTGAGTTTGTGAAAAGGCATGTGGGAGACTCCCAGAATGTATGGAGGAAGGTGCTCTGGTCTTATGAGACTAAAATTGTACTTTTCGGCCATCAAAGAAAAGGCTATGTCTGGTGTAGACCCAACACATCGCATCACCCAAAGAACACCATCCCCTACAGTGAAACATGGTGGTGGCAGCATCATGCTGTGGGGATGTTTTTCAGCAGCTGGCACTGAGAAACTGGTCAAAGTTGAGGGAAAGATGGATGGTGCTAAATACAGGGATATTCTTGAGCAAAACCTGTACCACTCTGTGCGTGGTTTAAGGCTAAGACAGAGGTTCACCTTCCAGCAGGACAATGACCCCAAACACACTGCTAAAGCAACACTTGAGTGGTTTAAGGGGAAACATGTAAATGTGTTGGAATGGCCTAGTCAAAGCCCAGACCTCAATCCAATAGAAAATCTGTGTTCAGACTTAAAGAATGCTGTTCACAAGTGGAGCAGTTTTGCAAGGAGGAATGGGTAAATATATCAGTGGTAAGATGTGGCAAGCTCATAGAGACTTATCCAAAGTGACTTGGAGCTGTGATTGACGCAAAAGGTGGCTCTACAAAGTACTGACTTTAGGGGGTGAATGGGCATGTTCTGTAAATTAAATGATGCAAATCCTCAAACAATCCATATCAATTCCAGGTTGTGAGGCAACAAAACACGAAAAATGCCAAGGGGCGGTGAATACGTTTGCAAGGCACTGTATGCCCCTCCCAGATCGACACTATGGGGTTGACCGGCCAACACAGTACACAGGATAAGGCATCTGCATTGCCATGGAGGCTGCCAGCTCTATGAAGAACCCGAAAGTCGAAGGGTTGGAGGCACAGAAACATCTCATCACCCGACTGTTTTTCTCCTTGTTCTGGTGCATCCGTTGTAAAGGGGCATGGTCCGAAACCAAGGTGAACCTTCTTCCCAATAGGTAATAATGTAGGGCTGCAGTGGCCGATTTTATGGCCAGGCATTCCTGCTCTACTACGGAATATTTCTGTTCCCGTGGCATCAACTTGCGGCTAAGGAACAGGACAGGATGTTCTTCGGCATTCACCTCCTGTGACAATACAGCTCCCAGTCCTACCCCTGAAGCATCCGTTTGTAGGATAAATTCCTTTTCGAAATCAGAGGAGATTAACACTGGATCTTGACACAGTGTAGTAGTTAGGTCTTCAAAAGCTTCCTCAGTAGCCTTGTTCCACTTGACTACATCAGGTGCCTTGTTCTTAGTGAGTTCTTTCTCAGTGGGCGAGGCCAGATCTGGATTGCTTCCACTTTGTTGAGCTGCGGCTTGACCATCCCTCATCCAACAGTGTAACCCAGATATTTTGCTTCACTAAGTCCAATGGCACATTTCACGGGGTTCATTGTAAGGTTTGCCCGTCTTAGGGTTTCTAATACAGACTCCACCTTTGGAAGATGTGTCTCCCAATCTGTGGTATAGATCATCTAAATATGCAACAGCATATTCTGAATGTTCGCATAATAACCTATCCATCATTCTCTGGAGATGGCTAGAGCTTCATGGAGTCCAAACGGTAGTACATTGTAGTTGAAGAGCCCATCTGGGGTCGAAAAGGCAGTTTTGCCTTTCGCTGCTTGTGTCAAGGGAATATGCCAACATCCTTTTGTCAAGTCCAGGGTTGTTAAAAATCTTGCTTTCCCGAGCCACTCTATCAACTCATCCATCCTAGGTGTGGGATATGCATCAAACTCTGATACAGAGTTTAATTTGCGGAAGTCGCTGAAGAATCTGATGGTGCCATCAGGCTTTGGGATCATCACGATAGGACTACACTATTCACTTTGGGATTCTTCAATAACTTCAAGATCTAACATCTTTTTCACTTCTGCTCTGATTGCTTCTCTTTTAGCCTCGGGTATGCAATAGGGTTTCATCCTTAACCTGATCCCGGCTTAGTGATGATGTTGTGGTAAATAGCGGTGGTGTTACCTGGTTCTGTAGAGAAGACATCCGTTTTGGTTTACCACTTTGTAAATTTCCTCCTTCTCCTCCTCTGTCTGGCAATAGTTCCTCCAACATCATCCAACTCTTCATCCAGACAAGCAGTATTCACCTCTACTATCTGCTCTCTCCAAGGCTTTAGCAGGTTAACGTGATATATTTGACCGTCTTTCGTTGCCTTGGTTGCCTCACTTTATAATCCACGTCTCCTATAGCCTCAATAATTTCGTAGGGGCCTTGCCATCTGGCCAGCAGTTTGCTTTTGGCCGTGGGTATTAGAGCTAGTACTCTGTCTCCCGGTTGGAACTTCCTCACCTGTGTTCTGCGGTTGTAATTAGTGATATCGCGAACGTCAAATTTTCGGTTCGCGAACATCCGACGCAAACTTCCATCAAATGTTTGCGAACGGGCGAACCGGGCGAACCGCCATAGACTTCAATGGGCAGGTGAATTTCAAAACCCACAGGGACTCTTTCTGGCCACAATAGTGATGGGAAAGTTGTTTCAAGGGGACTAACACCTGGACTGTGGCATGCCGGAGGGGGATCCATGGCAAAACTCCAACGGAAAATTACATAGTTGATGCAGAGTCTGGTTTTAAGCCATAAAGGGCATAAATCACCTAACATTCCTAAATTGTTTGGAATAACATGCTTTAAAACATCAGGTATGATGTTGTATCGATCAGGTAGTGTAAGGGTTACACCCGCTTCACAGTAACAGACCAATCTCCCCGTTTAATGCACCGCAAACAACCGCAAACAGTCCCTTTGCACAACCGCAAACTCCCCATTTGCACAAGGTTGGATACCAAGCTAGCCATGTCCCGTTCCTTGTCCTCACTGATGTCATTGAAGGTCTCTTCCTCCACCCAGCCACCAAGGGTCTCCGAAAGGTGACAACAAGCCCCCTGGGACGCCTGCTGTGTTTGGTCTTCCACCTCCTCAAAGCCACCTTCCTCCTCCGACTCCTCTTCTTCAGACTCCTCTCTCTGCGTTGCCTCTGTCTGCATTATTATAGGGTGTGTACTGTTAAGTAGTACTATTCCTATCGGTTTAATCCCTGTTACGTCCACTATTAGGGGACGTGTATATGGCATTGATTTTTGGAACAGGGAGATGGAAAAAGATGCTTGGTCGGACCTCCTACTTCGAATTTGGGACACTGCACGTGCAATGTAATGTGCCACCAGATATGAGTGGTGTATTAAGTTTTACTATTTATTCCTATAAGTTTGATACCTGTTACGTCACCTATCAGGGGACGTGTATATGGCATGGATTTTTGGAAGCGGGAGATGGAAAAAGATGCTTGCTCGGTCCTCCCACTTCAAATTTGGGGCACTGCGCGTGCAATCTAAGGTGCCACCAGATATGAGTGTCACTGTGCACTGGCAAAAGTTGGCAGAGTAGGCGCTGTAGGCCTCACACACACGCCTGTAGGCAGGCAACTGATATTCAATCGATTACAGTCAAAAAAGTTTTGTTTTATGTCACTGTACACTACAGTTGCACCAGATATGACGTATCACTGTGCACTGGCAAAAGTTGGGAGAGTAGATGCAATAGGCTTCACACACACGCCTGTAGGCAGGCAATTGCTATTCAATCTATTACAGTCAAAAAAGTGTTGTTTTATTTCACTGAGCACAATATAAGCTGTTAGGTGTTAGCCTGTCACACACACACGCTGGCAGGCAGGCATATGCAATTAGATTACACAGAATTTTTTTTAAAAATAAAATAAATGATGTTCTAGCCCTAAAAAGGGCTTTTTGGGTTTCTGTCCTTGCAGCAGATATCAGATGAGTCCTTCAGGTCTGTAGTGGAAGCTAAATACACAGCCTGGCTATCTATTTCCCTATTAAATCTCCAGCAGCTACACTATCTGTCCTCTCACAACGAATGCAGCTTCAGAATGATTCTAAAATGTATGCTGTCCTTCAGATGGAAGGCCCTGGAAGGGAGTGTATGCTGCTGATTGGCTGAAATGTGTCTGCTGACTGTGAGGTGCAGTTTCAAAGTTTCCTCAATAATAAAGAATAGGGGGCGAACCCAAAAGTTCATATGTTCTCTGTCCGATGCGAGCGCGAACTTGCCAAAATCGCTGTGAATAGTCCGCGGGCGAACTGTCCGCGACATCTCTAGTTGTGATATGTTCGCTGATGTTGTTGGGCTTTTTCCATGTGATCTCTCCAATCCATTTGTCTGGGGATGGTAAACCGAGGTTCTCAATGTTTTCACCTGTAGGAGCTTGCACATTTCTTTCACCAACCTAGACACAAAGGGTGTTCCTTGGTCAGTCAAAATTTCCTTGAGTATCCCCACCCTTGAATAATGCTGGATGAGCTCTTTAGCTATATTTTTAGAGGTTGCTGTGCATAGTGGTATCACTTCTGGATATCTTGTGGCATAGTCCAGTGTTACCAGTATGAACTGGTGTCCTCTGGCTGATTTTTCTAGAGGGCCAACTAGGTCCATTGCAATCTTCTCAAAAGGCTCTTCAATTATGGGCAAGGATATAAATGGGACCCATAGGTTAGGTCGAGCGGCAGTTTTCTGGCATTCTGGGCAGGATGCACAATACTGGGCTACCTCAGCATGTATACCAGGCCAGAAAAATTGTTTCAGGATCCTTCCCAGTGTTTTATCTTTTCCAAGGTGTCCCCCGAAGGACTTTCCTTCTATGTGCTCTAGGGACTAGGAGCTGCTCCAGTGTCTCTTTCCCTGAGTGAACAATTGTGTACAACAGGTCATTTTGTAAAATAAAATATGGTCCTTGGCTCCTTTGCCTGTCAGGGACAGGTACACCATTTACTTCCGATAGTTCATTACGTACATTTTGTAAAATTGGGTCCGAAGCCTGGTCACATGCAAAATTATTATTGTCCTGGAAGCACTGCTGTGGAGTTTGCTCTTCCTCTCCAGATTCTTCTGTTTCTTCCTCTGTTTCATCATTATGAGCTGTAGGACCTGTTCTGTCTGCCCCTCGCCTTTCCTTATCTCGACTTGCGGCTTAAGCTTCTTCAAAAGCTTTCCTTCGTATTTCTGTGCCCATCCTTTTTGCTTTCCGCCTTTCACGCTTTGTTTTTGGGCTCTCCTGGATCTGGAGAATAAGCCATCATCTAAGCATGATACAGTAGATGTGGACATACGGAATCTTTAGCAGTTTGGACGCTGTCCACACTTTATTGTAGGAAGAAGATCTATGAAGTGGGGAACGTTTCTGTCTAGTACTACCGGATAAGGCAGGGTAGCTATGATGGGTGCAGTGATTACCGTCTTCCTCCCTGTATCTCCAGTGTTGCGGTGCTGGTAGGGCAGAGATTGACAGTACCATGTACGCATTTTAAGCCCACTCGTCTTGAGGTTTTTATTTCACCAGGTCTTATGAGTTTCCCTGAGAAGAGAGTCAAAGCACTTTCTGAGTCAATTAGGGTGGTCGTTTCTTTACCGTTAACTTTTATGGGTTTGGTGAACTGCATTTTCTGTCACCCCCACCAGGTTAATTAGGTTACAGCGGTACAGACTTTCTCCCATGTTGCATTGCATGGGTTCCGTTTTACTTGGACAGTAAGCCGCTATGTGTCCTGGTTCTCCACAATAAAAACACTTCCCCGTGCTTGCTGGACTGCCTCTTTGCCTCGGTTGTTCAGGAATCACCCTGTGTTGTTTTGAAGTGGACATTTTTCCACTTCTGGGTACAGGTGTCTTTGTCTGGTTCCAGACCTTCTCATCCAGTTAGGGTTTTGAGCCTTGAATACTGGAGGTCTCCACTTTTGAATGACGGGAAAATTCGTTCATGGCCAAATATCTTACTGCCAGTAAAATAAATGAATTCGGGTTCTCCGGCTCATTTTGTCCCACCCATTCTCTTAAGCCTGGGTGTAGACTCCTCAAATAGTTATCCATCACTAGTAGTTCCATAATTCTCCCTGGTCCATTAGTTTAAGGGCGTAGCCATCTTTGTACTAACTCCCTCTCTGGCCAGGATCTGGCCAGCTTTTAGAGTGGCATAATCTATTGCTTGCTCTGTGTCCACATCAAAATATGCTTTATGAGCCTCCCCACACAAATACTGAGCAACTATGCTGGCCCGGTGTCTTTGGGGGCACACTTCTCTGCTGGCAATTCTTTCAAAGGTGAGGAGATATTTTCTGTAGAAATCGATTTGGGTTGAGGTTTCCACTGGTTTCTGGCATCTGGGTAGGTTTTGCAGGTATCAGGTGCTGTGGCTGGGCAAGCAGGATTTGGTTTGTTTCCCACTGTAGCTTTCGGTCTTCTGCCAGTACTTGTGCAGCCTGGGCCTGTTGTCTCAGTAACTGCTGTGTAGTCTCCTGCTGGCATGCAGTGGTTTGTATTAGGGCCTTCACTGGTTCCCAGCACTGCCACCATATGTAAAATCTCTGCTGTCACATTTGGGGTTTGTGCCCTTGTATCTGGCACCACAATGGAATACTCAGGAGCCCTTTTTAAAATATCAGAAGTTGTATTTATCTTATTACAACAAAATAACATAAACAGTGAAAAACAAAAGCCTAGCTTCAATTGAAGCACTGACTAACTCTTTGCGGCAGTTTCCTCACTGTCCAAAATAATGTCCAAACAAAATAAAGTCTTTGAAACTTGCTAGATTTGAAGTCTCCCTTGTTGCAGGGGATTTCCAAAGCTGACTCTGGAGCACTTTGTCCAGCTCAGACTGCGTTCGTTCCCTCTGCTGGGAGCCTGTTGTGTTAACCCTGTCATCCCCTAGTGGACACAGGGCTCTGCTCAGTCTGTCTCCAATGTATACTCCATCTATGACTCTGTTACAAGCCCATTGGTGGCTGGAGCTCTTTCAGCGTCTATGAAAGGTTTTAAACATGGTAGAGTAGCTGGACGAGAAACTTACAGAAGGGAGTGGAAGGGATAGATTTGAATATCAGGCAATAAACATTAGGAGTGCAGGAGTGCATCATAATTTTTACAAGAAAACACACATATTGTACTGTGGTTAAGCACTCATATTTTTGGTAATATTTCATTTGAGCACAAACATTAATTTTCTTGTATATGTATACCTTCAGCTTTATGCTCTCCTATGGACCGCAGCATGCCAGGCACACTTGTCAGCCACTGCCTGTCTAAACCCCCTTAAGCTCATGTTCACTGCTTCCATTACCTCATCTATATATATTGAGCTTATCCATTTTTCTGTTCCATATATATCATATAAAATGATAGGAGCAAACATAATTGGTAAAGATAAGATTAATATATAATACATATTAAAGTTTATACATTTATGAATGAAACGTCCAACGTATTTTAGTACTAAACCCAGATCCTATATATAATCTAGCATCTTCCAATTACATCTGGGTTAAATTCTTTTATTAGTGCCAGTCTAGCCATGAAAAATGTTTGACACACAATCTGTTTCTGTGTGGGTGTTATATTTTTAGATGATTTTACTCAATATAGGACAGTATACACGATGGTGTTGACTTTTTACCTAGATTACAAATACATATCTGAACGATTTATGTTACAATTTCAGTGCCCTAAAAAGTACAGAATCGAATATATTTCAAAAGCCAACCAAAGTTTTGAAAACTAGTGTGGAAGAATTTTCAATACAAGGGTTACACATGGAATAAATTCACTAAACATCTCAGAGACTGCATTTTGCAGAGCCTCATCCCCTGAGAAGCTTGGTGAATCTGGGGATATATTGAAATGCTCCCTTCTACATTTCCATATGTTAAATGACCATAGTATTCATATATTTACAATATATCAGAAAATGAGAAAGTGCAACCAATTTATTCAATAAATCCTAATTTTAATGTATGAAATGTAATAATTATTACTTTTGATTCCACCTGACAGTTTCAAGAGTATTTGTATAATATTGCACTATAATTTGTTTTCTTTCAGTTCATGTATATCCCCCCAACTCAACAATTAGTCTTTGAGACAATCAGCTAAAATCTAAAAAAAATATTGTAACAACCCAAAAATGAGAGTTTGTTGGATAAACCTTCTAATTTTCTTATATCAATTTTATTGGAATAGAATAGGTTGCTTTACTAAGAAAATCTGCCCCATTGCTTTATATCAAATAAGGTGTGGCTATGCTAAGAACAAAAGTACGCTATTATTTGTAGGCTCTTTTGAAGTACTACACTTGATAACTTGAAAACTTTTTTAGTAAACAAAAAAGTAAACAAAAAAATAAATACAGCCTTTTGATTATTAACTATTATATGGAATTATTATGTAGTAAGGACAGTCATTGTCTTTTTTCAGATGCTTATTCACATTCATTTTCATCAAAAAGGAGGCTTGCATACTAATGTAATGCGATATCCATTTGTTCTAGGGAAATAATTGCCCATGTAAAATGTAGCAGCTAAAAGCTTCTGTGCTCTAAAAACAGTTCTAAATGGGTGTGCAAGATGTATTGCAGATCAGGCATCATTTATATTGCGTACTGCATGGCTAGCACTTGAAGGGCATATGGCCACCTTCTTTCACCCCCTCATTTTGCCATACCACCACATGAAGAATCATATAAAACATCAGGGGCGACTGGTGCATAGAGGCAAAGGGGCAACCCCCCTCCAAAAATGAATGCACTGACTTAATCCCCTCATCACTTACTTAATTGTTTAATTTAAATAATATAAAAATAAAAAATAATTATATCATGTTCAATCTTCAATCTGCTGCTGTCACTTTAAATTACAAAAGTAATTGTAAGAATAAAAAAACAGTCAAAATTATGTCTTGTCCGATCTGTGCTCTAAACTATAGCACTGAGCTTCTCGTCACACGCAGCATCGCCCAATCACAATGGCCGGTAGGGAAAACTCTCAGATCCTGCAGGGACAGCACCTCTCACAGTCCTAGTCAATTAGGACTGTATACAGTGAATACTGGGAGATGTAGTTCAGTGAGAGCTGCTATGCTGAGAGAGCTGCACGAGACTGGGTGTTTCTGTCTCTCATTCTCTTTGTTTCTTGTTCTCTGTGTCTCTCTTATTCTGTCTCTCTCTGTGTGTCTTGTATTCTCTCATGTTCTCTCTCTCTCTTTCCCCAGCAACCCTGCATCAAGATAGATAGATAGATAGATAGATAGATAGATAGATAGATAGATAGATAGAGGCAACTTCATAATGAACCTAGTAGTTTTGTGATGATAGTTTGCTTTTGATTTGATACTGAAAAAATGCTTTGTATTTAAAAAAAATCAACATATTTTACAAATTTTAATTTATTGAAGCAGTCTGTATGCATTCAAGGGCAAAGGAACTAAATACCATGGTGCAATCCTGACAATCTGAATAAAGTTTATTGGAAAAAAACAACTCCCGGCTCACTGTGCATGCAGATCTAGGGAGCTGTGTAAAGAGCCTCAGAAATCTCAGTAATCTGGTGGTCTTATTGATTCTGACTACCCTGCTCCATGCACCAAGCTTGTGACCTGTCTGTCACCACCACAACCTATACCAGACGGGAGCAGCTGCAGAGCTCAGGTGAGTCCAGTGTCTGCCAGTGTATCTCTCTTACAAATAAATCTCAATGTGGCTTGTTGTTGTTGTTCTGTCTAAAAACGTGTGTGTGTATATATATAGATATATGTGTGTGTGTGTGTGTGTGTAGGGGGATGGAGGGGGTAGAGAGGGAGAGGGATAGAAGGGGAGAGAGGGATAGGGTAGAGAGTGATAAATTGTGAGAGAGAGGGATAGAAAGAGACAGAGGGAGGGGTACAGAGAGGGATAGAAGGATAGATGGATAGAGAGGGATAGAAGAAGAGGCGTAGGATCTATCTCTCTAACTCCCTCTCTCTCTCCCTTCCTCTCTCTCTATCCCTTAGGTGTTCTATTTTAATATGCATTTTGTATGCAAGAGCTTCACTGGAACCGCCATTTGCGGTGGAGAGCTCCTCGGGGGAGGAGCTCTTTTAGAATTAGTGGGGGGGGGTTCCAGAGTGTCATGTTTTTTTTTGGGATGGCCCTTTCCTGGCCAAGAAGATGAGGACATGGGCTTCAATCAAGAAAGAAAAGGAATGGACCTTCTACTATCAACATGGATAGCCCGACTAGTCCAGGGCAGAAGATTGAAGACCAGGGCATCAGTGACCATCACTGCATAGCCATTTTGGCAAGGTTAGTGGACTAATTAACCCTTTTTTTTTACAGATTGTAAGTCAATATTTTTTTATAGTGTTTTTTTTTGTTGTACTGTTTGTTTTTAACTTGTAATTTATTTTATATTTTCTGTAATGTAGGTTTTTTTATTTTCTGTAATGTAGGTTTTTGTATTTTCTGTAATTAGTGGGTTGTGTGTGATTTAATTGGGGTTAGGAGGTTTATAGGGGGTTAGCTAGTTTAATTAGGGGGTTAATAGGCTAAAGTAGGGGTTAATAGGATAGGATAGAGGGGGGTTAAAACAGGTTAATAGGATAGGGGTTAATAGTGTATAGGGTAGAGGAGAGTTAATAGGACAGGGTTTAATAGATTGGATTGAGGGGGGGCAATATGGGTTAATAGGATAGAGGTTAATAGAATAGGATAGGGGGGTTCATATGGGTTAATAGGAAAGGGGTTAATAGGATCGGATAGAGGGGGGTTAATAGGGGTTAATAGGAAAGGGGTTAATAGAATAGGATAAAGAGGGTTAATAGGGGTTAAAAGGGTAGGGTTAATTAGTTAATTAGAGGATTAATGAGTGTTAATTAGAGGGGAATTAAGATAATAGTATAGGGTGGGAAAGGTTTAATAGTGTAGTGCATAGACTTTGTGTCATGAGAGTCCTGGAGGACCCAGAATGTTAATGTTAGGATTAATAGTGTCCCATAGGGGTCTATATAGACCCCTATTGGACTGATGGAGTTAATGATAGGTTCCGCGGGGTACTTATAGTACCTCTGCATCAGGAGTTAATTATTAGTGTAGAGCAGGTCCTTTGAAGACCTTTAAGGTCCTTTAAGGACCTGCTAGGCGGCGAATTTGAATTATATATGCTGCAGGCGTCCCCATCGGGACCCCCGCAGCAAGGGTTAATGTAGGGACACTGCGGGGGTCCCGATGGGGACCCCCAGGATTAAAGGATTCATTTTAGGTATTTGAAGTACCCCCGCGGTAGTGGTCAAGTTTAGGGCCAGGAGGGGGTCTCTTTTGCTGCTCCTGCAGCATACGTAAGGGCTCTTAAAGCCTTTGCGTGTCCTAGTTATGGGTTTGAACGCCAGTGAGTCTTTAGGGATTCATAACAATTTAATAGGGATTTTCGAAAGCAAGGATTTGCGGCAGCAGAGTTCTGATTTCAACATACTGTTTGTAACACGCAGATCATTTGCGGGTAGCTTTAAAAGGACAATTTAATAGCTGTAAGTCTTGCGGGCTTCGTTACGGGCTACGGGTTTTAATGTTATGTGAATTTAATAGGGATGTAGGAGTGATAGCACCAGATAATGCAAAACCATTCTTTTCTGATAAGTTCTGCTACCTACTGCCTAGGATAATGTTATAGACAGTGAATCACTTCCTCTACTCTAACAGGTGTGCTGCCCCTGCATGTGTAGTCTTACTCTAGCTTTCTTGAAATAATTCTTGTTTGGGTGCGGGTCTCCACAATATGAGCAGCTGTATCTGAACCTGCAAAATCTCATTGTGAGCCTAGCAAGGCTACTGAGACCCTGTTTAAAGGGTAGATCATTTCTGCCCATTCTTAATACAACCCTTCCTGGGCCTGCTATATTTCTCTCACAACTTAACTCTTTCTCTTTTGGTCTCCTCATAATGTTAACTTAACATACTATCCTTTTTTTTCTCTGCGCTCTCCAAGGCATAATTATTCAAATCACTGCTACTAGAGCTCTCAGTACTTCTTTAATAACAACCCACCACTTGCCTTACTATCCAATTCTTCTGATGAACTATAAGTATGCATCCTAAAGTTGTATTCCACCCCTCATCAGAATAACTCTATTAGGATTCAGACTCCAGAAGTTTCTCAGTCCCATTTTGACACTGCCACTTGTTCACTCCTCGAGATGCTAGATGCCCCATTTTCAATGTTCATTCTGCATTTATTCTCTCCACTTTGTGTCACTTTCAGTGTCCCTCTTTCTTTAGATATGCAATGGTACTTGCCATCCCAACCCTGCTGCAGCTTATAATGCAGCTTTGATGCAACTTGTAATATAACTTTATCACATGATGGTAAAGTTAGCCCTAGAAATCCCCAGTGATGCCATCCAAACTATGCTGGGGTACCACACAGTCCAGGAGTTGAGTGATTGCTTAGATATTATACTGCATTTTGAGTTGGAGAGAATATATGACTAGTTGCCACTGGCTGGTTGCCCACAATGGTATTAAGGAAGACAGGGTCGTGTTCTCCAACCGTGCACAGGGATCTTTTCCACACCTTACCAGCTGAAGCAGACAGCAGAATTTGGATGCCTCCCATCAGATCAGTAAAAAAATGGAAATCCCATCATCCAGGAAAAAAATAGTATAGTTCCATCACTTATGTCTTAAACAGAAGATATTTTATTTAACAGAGTACAGTATATTTATAGGAAAAATACAAAGATAACCAATCACATCAACACAAAGCAATTAACCAGTGATGCCATTAAATTCAACTACTTATTAATGTAATTAAGATCACTAGACTAGAATGCCAAATTAACCTAATTACTCTTCAATGCCAAACTAGCCCATTGTTTACAAGTATTTGAAGCATTGTGTCAGATCCGCAAAGGGCCTCTTATATCCGCCTTTGCAATCAATAATTTGATTACACCTCCATAGTCCAGGTCACATATTATAGCTTACACTATCACTACTTATAAAACAATACATAGAAATATCAGGCATATTTAACATAAATATAACTACTATAGCAAACTGCTATTTACAGTACAAATATAATGCACGAAGCACTAGAGTACAGTAAAACAACCACCTCTATAGTACAGTGAATATACCCAGAGCTAAACATGGTACCACCAGTACATTGAATCCCTAAGCCTAGAGGCCCAGTTCCAGCAGAATACTTCATACAGCCCTGATTTGCAAATGTCGGTTTGTGACAGAAAGCATGGACAAGAATAATTCTGACCTTACTGCTTACTACTAGTATTAGTATTAGAAGATGTACTTTTGAAGACAAATTAGCAAAGTGAAAAATTACTACTTTCACAAACTCAGATTTGGTTTGGAAAGGGTTCTGCACTAAAGTATTGTGCTTTATAGGAATGCCATGTTCCTTTATAATTATGTTTCATGTTAGGTACATTAACAGCCAGTTCAATCAATATAAAATATCTAGTCAATTGCCCGTCAAAAATTATGGTATAATATATGATCTGCTCTGTCTCTCTTTCTCCCTGAGCACCCTCTCCCTCTCTCTCTG
The DNA here is from genome assembly GCA_027410445.1 of Discoglossus pictus. Taxonomy (NCBI): domain Eukaryota; kingdom Metazoa; phylum Chordata; class Amphibia; order Anura; family Alytidae; genus Discoglossus; species Discoglossus pictus. The sequence goes on from CM050163.1 coordinate 60,016,925, forward strand.
TGGACCTTCTCCCTCTTTCTCTGTGCGCCCTCTCCCTTTCTCTGTTCACCCTCTCCCACTCCCTGTGCGCTGTCTCTCTGTCTTTATGCCCCCTCTCTCTCTGTGCCCTATATCTCTTTCTCTCTCCCTCTGTCCTTCTCTCACTCCCTCCTTTTGTCTCTCTATCCCTCCTTCTCTCTCTCCCCAATGTCTCTCCCCTATCTCTCTCCCCCAATGTTTCTCTCCCTCCCACCCTCTCCCCTGCCAATCTCCCCTGTCTCTATCTACCCCTGTGTCTCTCCCACCCCCTTCCCTGTCAGTCTCTTTCGCTCCCCTGTATTTCTCCCTCCTGTGTTTCTTTCCCACCCCTCCCTCCCCTGTGTCTTTCTCCCACCCCCTCCCTGCCCTATGTCACTCTCCTCCCCTTCCCCCCCTTGTGACACGCAGTGGGCGGTTCACACTGCGCATTGAGCAAGCGCTGCTATCGCCGTGCATCACGCATGCACTGGGTGCACACACTCGTGCCTAACGCCAATGAGCAGCGCACAGCAGTCTATCAATGATATTGTTTCCGTTGAGCACATGCCTTGGCCACCGTTACACACAACGGAAGTTATATTACTGATAGCAAAAATAAACAAATGAAATAAAAGGTTACAATATCAGGGACCATGAAAACTAGTAGATACAACACTGTGCCTGTGAAAAGGCCACTGAAGTCAACCGATTTGAAAAGCAATGTTTTCTCTTTTGAAATTCCTGCAGAGTTGATAGAATTAGACGCTTATTTTCTACTTACTGGTTTCATGTAGTTTGAGTTTGCCCCTGAATCTGCTGTATATATAAAGGTAATGACAATAATGAATTAGCAAAGGCATTAATTGAGACCTTAAGTTTATGGTTCTGTTATGAAGTGGTGCAGGGTTCTAAAACTAAAATACTAATATCAGTTCAGTTATATAGTCATTTAGCGAGATGGTTTAGAGGTAGAGCAGTTACTTCTAATATGAACAGATGTGCATTCACATCTCACAGTACAACAGAGAACATGTATAAACTGTAAACAGTAGATATAAGACTGCTATGAGTTTTGTAATCTTTTTATAGTTGCAATATCTGCAGTACAATTGGTTAAAACAGTCAAATTCTGAATGTTTGTTCCAGTGGAATGAGTGTATGTGACTGGCCGATTCAATTGATCAACTGTAACTTACAGTAAAAATAATTGAGGCCGTTAGTTATAAAATCAAAAATCACTATTCAACTGCTACAATTCCCCAAGCCCGTTTTCACACCCGTAAACCTACATGTACCAGATAGGACTCGCAAGGAGTTTTAACCTCTGTCTGTAGCACTGTAAATGCAAATAAAAAAATCATTACTACACTGTAAATGACGGGGAAAGCAATGATAGACATTATAATTAATTGCACAACAGTCTCAAGCTCGCAATCATTTTTTTTTATGTTTTATATTGGGTTATTTTGATCTTGGGAATCAATGAGTTTATACATATCAGGCCACCCACATGGACTAGAACAGTATTGACATTCATTTTTATTATTTTTTATGTTGCAGTGTTGGAGTCCAATCGCATACCAGACCCCAAGCGCTAATTGATTGACATGTAGCCTCCATGTTTTACTGACCTAATGATGACGGTCTTATTTTCTATTGGCTGTTTCTAAATGGGTAGTTGCGGCCTTGCTTAATTGATCATGTTACATACGAGTGCATGGTTTACGGTTTTGGCTTTCGGCCCTAACTTGTGGGCTTGTTCAATTGAATAGCTCCGGAATTGTAGCAGAGTACAAGCCCGCAGCAAGCTCGCAGACATATGGCCTATATACTGCGAGATACGGGCTTCAAATTGAATCAGGCTCCATATCTTGAAAACGGGTTTGTCTAACATTTTAGTTAGGTGGATGCATCACACTTACTATTGAGGGAAGCACAGGCGGATCTCAGGAAGATTGTTTGAATTGTTTGATTTAATTAGAAGCAAAGTACCTATAACTAAATGGATTATCTCATGAATACCTTTTCCTGTTGAAAGTAGTTGCGAGTTCATTTACACACTTTGAGCCTCATTCAATTCAAAGGCCGTATCTTGCGGTGTATAGGCTCTCAGTCTGCTACAAATCCGGTGCTATTCAATTTAACAAAGGCGCTAGTTACGGCCCAAAGCCTCACGAATCTTATCTTTTCGGGCTGCTCAGGATGGGGGCGGATCAGAGCACATTACAACACCTAACTAAGATGGCATGCACAGAGCTCTGGTTCACAGCCCCGCCTCCACCACCCCGGAGGCCTCTCCCCGCACACCCGCAGCCCTGCCGCTCCCCTCCTTCCCCATGCCTCTGCCAAGGTCATCGCCACCAGCAACACCACTGCTCTTGCCGCTGCCCCCCCCCCCCTCACCACCACTACCAAGGAGACGGTGGACGCCTAGGGCTACACCTATGTTTTGTGTCTTCTCAACAGCACTCCTCAGTGACAATCTATTGTTCCAGATGGTAACTTCATCTTGCCTGGCTACAGAGTCTTGGAACTTGGCTTATGTGATGGTAATATTTTGTAGGCAGGTGGTTACCTCCCATCACATGGTCCATGATCCTCTTTGGACACGTAGGGTACTGTATAACATTTCACCAATTGATGATCACTGAGGAATGCTGTTGAGAAAATATGTTGCAGTCCCTATATTTTTTAAAGTTCTTATTTTGCAGGTGTAATGATTTTGTTTTGTTTTAGGTACACTTCAGGTCCATGAAGGCATCTTCTGCATCTGCAAGCATTGTGAAGGAAATGTATTAAGTGTAAGTATGAGAATAGATCCGTGGGTCTGATGTAAGTAACATTGAATCTGGCTGCTGGCCTTTGTGTCCTCTCTGTATTAATGGGTATTTTCCATTATTGCTGATATCATGAGTATCCTTTAACATGTGCTAACACCTGTATAGCTGATGGATGTGATATCAATGTTGATGAACAATATCATATCGAGAAGGTGATAATATACCTTGACCATTGACGCTGCTCACAGCTAAGCATTTATTGTGAGATGAGACATCATTTTTAATGGTCACATTATAATTAATGGTCATGGAGTTATCCTGTGAAATAGCTAATGGTTAGTAATGCTTGCAGATGGGAATCAGGTGAGTTGGTATATTGTTACAGTTACAATATAACTGCATGTTTGTTTGTTTTTATCCTCCTTTGCCTTTCTTTTATTTCACCACTTTTATAAAGATTTTTGTTTTGGGAAAACACTGTATGTGTGGAACTGGTTTGGATTATACAGTCCAGAGGTTTAATCCTCTGTTTAATTGAGCAGATATAGTCAAGTTGTAAGTGTTATGCACATTAATGGTTTCTTCAATTAAATGGAGTGATTTCTGATGATCCTTTATTTCATCAGATTCTGGTTGCAGTGGTGTAGTGACCACATGTGACCCTGGTAGGTGCTATGCATCATGCTTATTCTAGACAATCCCGTTACCCCCTGCAGGTATCCCCTTTTTCCCAAAAACAAGCCTCTTGCCCTCCCGGGATCCGCCCACACCACACCCATAATATTAATGCACAGTCTTGTACATTTCTGATTGTGCTCTGTGTATGAAATAAAGCTTTGTTATACCGTTCTCACCGTGTCAGTGTGTTTTTAATGGTTGGGGTTTTGGGACATCCACATACATCACATTTGTGTCACATTCCTATATCTGTAAACTAATGAGTCCTAGTTACTATGCAATAGATTAATACATATACTAACAATAATAATAATAATAATGATATCATAAGGTATCATAAAATACTATATATCATATATCATAATAAAGGGTTAATACACATCCAAAGATCAATTTGTGATACTGTGGAGTATCAACATTCCCCTGAAGGCCTGATAACAATATGACAGGTGATAATGTGAATTGATTGATAGCAAAACACTTGATGTGATTTCACCAAATGATAATGGGTATGCATCTTGGCACATGGCCACCAGCAATGGCGTGGGACTTTCCAGGATGGGCGTAGTGGAGATTATGCCTGATGGAGGTGAGTTGGCTGTTGATCCACGTGCCTCTGCACAGCTTCCATGTGTGTTTTTGTCTGTTCCTCGTGGGTTAGATTTGATTAGTGTGGTGTATGTTCCCCTGGTCCCCTTCTGGATTTCTAACTGGTGGTGGTGAAGGGGCTTGTGTACCTCAATGAAGCTGTGAGCTATACCATGTAGGTCCACTGTAGGTGGGCAGGTCATAGCAGAGAGGTCAGAAAAATCACAGTCCACTGGAGAAGGAACTGGCAACACACTCCAGTAAGCTTTCCATGCAAACCTTGTGGAAAAGCACAGGCAGAGACATAGCTAAATGTGCTGCAGTCTGTAGGGTCACAAAGAGTTGGACACAGCTGAGGGACTGAACAACCAAGTCTAAAATGTTCCCCTGGTATATATGACACATGGTGGTGTAATTTGGCCAGAATTTGTTTTCCCAATGTAGATGTGATGAGTGAGATGTATATCAGATGATCTTTGTATGTTTAGGGTCCACATTAGAGCCTCTGTGAGTGAGAAAGGGTTAATATGGCAGCCATTTCATGTATTTGTGTTTACATTTGAATGATCTAGTGTGTCTTTAGGTGCTTTCAGCATCTTGCAGAATGACTTTTCATATTGGCATATGCATGACCATTACAACATATGAAAAAATATATATTTTTTTTAAGCTATTTGATAATTGGGAATTGTTGTGCAACAAATTCTAATGCCTCCCATTGCTTTGGTCATATTTTAAAGTACATTAGTGTGTTTTTATTGTGTTTTGCAGTGCTACAAACTGACGGCTTGTGAAAAAGCCCCCACGCAAAACGTGCACGCAGGCCGATTCCGTGTCGCTTTTGCATGACGTCACTAGACGGGCAAGGACGCCGTCAAGATCCAAACAATGACACACCATGGAACCAACTGCGAGCATACTCGTGTACATGTATGTCTGGACTTATTATCATTGTGGGAAATACTTCTAAATACTAATGCTAGCACACATAATAATTATATTGTTTGAAAATGTCTGCCTAGCACTATATTCAGCTAGACTGAGGCACATAAGAATAGAGATATTGAACTAGAGGATATCAGATCTGCAAGCTTATTTAAAAGTGATACTGTACATTCTTGACACTGATTTACCTTAAGTGTCTTTAGATACTCTGAACCTAACAGCAACTAATTAAGAGGTATATATTTTTATTAATTATTATTTTTGTACATAACAAACTATTGGTTAATAATTTGTACTAATTGCACATGTAAATATCATTATGAATTTTACTTATTATAGTATCAAACTGTGATATTTATATATACTGTCAGACCGTATGTATAATTAATATATTAGTATTGTTGTTTAATGATCTCATATCATAGATATTGGAATTTATGATCATTGCACTTTTTTGCACAACGTCAATGAAGTAGTAGCTACTAATTAGTATTGTTTACTTTGAGCAAGCATTAACACTGAAATTTGAGATAATTACTGAGTGATATAATATTGTTCATAACAGCACTTTATATAGTTAAATATAACATTGGCACTTTATCTTTGATATTATTTTATATTAATTACATAGGAAATATTAGCACCCATTCATTTCTTTTACATTAGATAGTGCAGTCAGAGGGTATAGGCAGGAATAGAGGGCAAGTGACGGGTCCTATTCTGAACTCCATCACAAAAGCTTAGGGTATTACCTTTTAGATCTAAGTGCCAGTATATAATATTTCCCTAATCTTGTAAATTCGGGGCTTATATTGTCACACAAGTTTATTTAATAAATAGTACTCAAGGCGATATACTCATTAGGATAATTATCCTGCCTTATATTTTTTGTATTTTTCTCTCCAAATCGACTTTTCTTGTTTTATGTTTTGTTCAGCATTGTTTTAGTATTTTACAATTATATGTTTTTAGAATATCATTAAAGGTTATGTTTTATATAATTGTCTGGGCAGCTTATTTGATCACACTTTAGACTCCTGTTTTTCTCCTATGTGTGATTGATCCATCTAGTTCTTAGTTGTTCTGTCTCTTTCTCTTTCTCTTGTTCAGTGTTAAAAAACTAGTCTGTAAACCCTTTGCCGCTCGTGTTTGGAACTCACACGACACTTGCCGTTTGTGGGCTTGACTGGGTTTGCGTTGTTGAGTCATTGTAACAATTGTATAGCGATCTGCGATTTTAGCAATTGTAACTTTTGCGGACTTGAAAGATCAAAGGCTTAGATGGGCTGTAAGTTCTAGTTATAAAAACAGGAAGGATTTCAAGCCCATAACACATAGGCCGTTTTCGGCTCGCAAGCAAAAGCCAATTGAATAGCAAAATAACCTATGGCCTCCATTACGGACTACAGTAACTTACAATTGCTCAATTGACAAAGGCTGTAAGACACAGGCGCCTATATCCTTCAATTATTTCCTCTCTGTCTTCTCTCCAATGAAGACTATCCTTATGTACGAAGTGTCTAGACATCTTCTCTCACCCCTTATCACAAAATCTAACTAATCTAATGGACACTACACAGTAAAGCCTTCCTTTTAATAGCACCTGCACTATAAACTACTATAAATGGTCATTTTAATTATTACAATTTATTTTATTGTATTATATGTGCAAATTTGTGTGAACTGGGTGTTTGGGATGCTGAATAAATCCCATAGCCACAAATTTGTTTTATTTTTCAGCCCTAATCTATAGAGTCTAATTATAGACTGGTGATGTATCTCCTTCCTTGGGTTAAGATTACAGAGAGTATTATGAAGCTATATAGCCTAGTACTCTATCCACATAATGGTGTTCTTTGCAAAATCTAAGGGTCTCAAAAATAGGATGGGAATCCATAATAACTTATTGAGTCTTATTATCTATCAACCAACTGTCTAGTATTTCTCTGCAAAAACCATTGTTTCCAATATTAGATTTTTTTTATTGTATTTGTATGCATTATTAATGAAGCTTGCTCTCTATTTTTCAAATTTGGTTTTGTTCATTGAAGGATTCAAGCACCAGGTTAAACAATTCCCTTTTTTTCTAGCCAGGTTCTACTTGCTGCTTTTCTTTTGTATAAAATATCTACAATGAACCAGAGAATGGACACAACATAATTATTATCATATCTTTAATATCATGTGATCCATATAACTATAACATTAACTTCATAAATTCTATCATTACAATTACTTGGAGACTCCATTTCATTAAATAAGATGCAGTGGCGTGGATAGGAGGGGGCTAGAAGGCCAGAGCGCCCAGGGCATCGCTTCCTTGGGGGCGGCACTTATTTGCCTTCCATCAGGCTCCATCCTACCCCCTTGTCTCTCCCCCTCTTGTCTCTCTACCTTCTAGTCTCTATCCCCCCTCCTGTCTCCCTCCCCTGTCTCTCTGCCATTTTGTCTCTCTCTTGCAGGTCTCTTACTTCTGTGTTCCAGCCTGGTTGGTGGCTCCTCCCCCTTCTGCCCCTGCTCATCTGACCCAGAAGTGGAGGAGCCGGCAGGGGGAGGAGCACCATCCAGGCTGAAACACAGACGTAAGATGCAGGGTAGAGGGGGGGGGACAAGGGGGAGGAGGGAAGGGAAGAGAGAGAAGAGTGGGAGGGACAAGTGGTATGGAAAAGGGGGAAGGGGAGAGACAAGAGTGGGGGAGAGAGAGGAGGGAGAAAAGTAGAGAGACCAGTGGGGTGAGACAATGGAGAAGGGGAGAGAGAACAGGAGAGACAAGGGTGGGGAGAGACAAGGGGGAAGAGAGAGAAAGGGGAGAGAGGCAATCTGGAGAGACAAGGGTAAAGGGAGAGACAAGGGGGAAGGAGAGAGGCAAGGGGGAGGGGAGAGAATGGTGGGAGATACAAGGGAAAAGTAAAGGGTGATACAAGGGTGGGGGGAGACAGGGAGGGAAGAAACAAGAGTGTGGGGAGAGACAAGGGGGAGAGAGGCAGAGGCAAAAGGGAGCGAAGAGGGAGGTAGAGGCAGATGGGAGAAAGGGTGATGGGAGAGTAGCTAGAAGGATGGTGGTAGAGGCACAAGAGAGAGGTAGAGAAGAGAGAGGGAACGAAGTGAGAGGCAGATGGGAGAGAGAGGCAGAAAGGAGAAGAGAGAGAAGAGAAAATGAGAGGCAGAAGGGATAATGGGGAGAGAGGAAGAGGCAGAAGGGAGAAGGGGGGTGAGAAGAGAGAGAGAGAGAAGTGATAGAGAAAGAGAAGAGAGAGAAGGGAGAGAGAAAGAAGGGGGAGGGGGTATAGAGGGATAGAATGGGAAGAGAAGAGAGGCAGAGAGGCAGAAGGTGGAGAGAGGGAGAGGTAGAAGGGAGAAGGGAGAGAGAGAAGGGGAAGGGAGAAAGGGAGAGATGGTTAAGAGAAGGGAGAAATAGAAGGAAGAGAGAGAAGGGAGAAAGAGAAGGGGAGAGAGAGGGAGAGAAGGGAGGGGGATAAGGGAGAGATGAGTGGGAGAAGGGAGAGAGAGAAGGAGAAGGGAGAGATAAGGGAGAGAGCAGGAAGAGAGAAGGGAAGAGGGAGAGAGCAAGAGAAGGGAGATGCTTCACATTGTCTCTTAAAGGCACAGGCTGTACATTGTCTCTTACAGGCATAGGCTGCACTTTGGTCCTTTTAGGCACATGCTGCACATTGGCTTTTACAGGCACAGGCTGCACTTTGATCCTTTCAGACACAAGCTGCACTTTGGCCCTTTCAGGCACAGACTCTTCACTTAGTGGAGAGACAGAAGTCGGAGTGTCGCTAGAGAGTCGAGTTCTGCGCAAACTTTGAGTTATAAGCCAATTTTTCCTAAATTAGGCGCGTTGTGTACCGAAAATGATTAAAACCGGAGCTGACATGTATCGAGGTACCACTAAAAATATATATATATATATATATATATATATACAGTATATATATATACAGTATATATATATATATATATATATATATATATATATAAATCATTTTTGCAGCTTGGGGGGGGGGGGGGGAGAAACTCAGGCACAGACCCGAGTGGCAAAAGATCTAGCTACGCCACTGGTTTTAGGTGCATTTGCATCTAGGCACTTGGATATAAATGACATTACAGTGATTTGACAACTTTTCAATTAATTATGAACCCCAGGAAGCTGCATATCCTTTTTCTTTTTCTCAAGGGTTGCCAGAGAACAGGAGGTTGCTTAGCACCAGAGAATTTGTTCAGTAATCAACGATCGGTTCATAAGTTTCTATGAGTCATTTACTTCAAGCTAACCTCTCAACAACACAGAAATGAAAACGGGCAGGAAACAATTAAATATGTCTTATACAGGGAACCGAAAAGGAAAATAAATTTTATATATGGAAGTTCAACAGACATAATTAAAGTTAAATCAAAGTGTCTTTGAACAATGCTTTAAATTTAGGGAATAGTCTTTATCAAACTTGTAGCATATACTAAACACTGAAGGGATGATTTGAATAAGGTTGCTGTAACAAAGACATGGTACATTACGAGAACAGTATATGCTCAATATAGAAAAGAAAAAAATAAGGGAATCCTTGGTGTGAGTAAACATTATTTATATTTTAAAGGGGCATTGCACAATAATGTCTGTCTAAGAGCATAATTAAGCAGGGAAAAAGTAATTAAAGCCTAGAGGCATCCGTGATACATTTGTGGATGTTATCTATGTGAGAGGGGCATTTTCATTTCTGAAGAATGTGGTTGCATCTATTGGTGCAAATTTCCTATTCTGGGGCCTGTGATGGGGAAGGGATGTGGTGCCAATTTCAGTCAGATCAATTGTCTAACAAAGACTTTCTTATATCTCCTTGCTCCATCCTCCCACCCCTTTCCCTCTACAGATTGATACATAAAAACACCATTCACATGGGTTAAAGCTTTGGGTGAGGGTAAAGGAATTGAGGGTTGTAGATAATTATATATATTCAGAAAAAGGCACTTCACCAATAGCATACTTCCTAGGTATTGGGTACACAAAATAATGCATTGGGAAACAAAATTCCCCAAGGATGGTATAGATTGAATTACTCTGTATTATTATTATTATTATTATTATTATTATTATTATTATTATTAATATCTTTATTTATATCGCGCCATCATATTCCGTAGCGCTGTACAGGGGTTTAGTACATGGCAAAAAACAAACTTAACACCTTATAAAGAATGCAGGGCCCTGTTTTTGAGCATATAATCAAATGTACATAGTGCTTGTTTCCAAGACACGGACACAATTGAAAACTTGCAGACTTGCAATCTAAGGGCCTCATTCTATTATCGGCCGCAGCCGTTGCGGGGCCGCAAGGACCGGCCGCAAGCTATTCTGCTACTCTATTCCCCTCCGGCCGGGGACTCCGGCAGGCCTGCGGCCGGCGCCTTGCTATCTCTTGCGGCCGCACGCGCCGGAGGAAAGCCTTTGATCTAAAACGGTCGCAAGGAAATCGGCCGTAAGGAAATCCCGGTTGCTATTCTATTGCTCCGGGAACCCTGTCTGCAAGGCTAAAAGCGAGCCGCAGCTTACTTGCAGCAAAAAGGTCCCGCTAGCACCAATTAAGCACATAAAATAGCTCAAATAAAGCCATCCTGCACTTTGAGAAGACTATAAAGTGATTTTAGGTGTTAGAAAAAATAGCACAAATTTCCCCTATACTCAAATCCGTAAAATATATATTTTTTAATATATGTCAAATATACATGTAAAAAGTCCATAGGGCTTGGAGCACCTCAGATACGCCCACGCCGCAGCCGGAAAATAAACAGTTAATTTAAACTCGGGTTTGGGCTGATGTGCAAGCTTGAGAGTGGGTTACTTTTAATCCTCATGTACCCCAATATGATCCCTAACATTTACAGAGCTGTACAGTGCAGGCTTGAATTTATTTTTGACTTTGTAGATTTCTGAGCTTACGGCCGGTTGCAAAATATGCGGCCGGCCGTAAGAGGAGATCCTTGCGGGCCGTATAATAGAATTGCGAGCAAACAGAACCCCCGCAAGGAATCGCAGCCTTACGGACGATTTACGGCCGATAATAGAATGAGTCCCTAAGGGCTTAGGTGTGATACAAGAGGATAAATATAGCCAAGGGAAGGTACCATGGAGTTAATACTTGAGATTACTTATTTGGTGAAGTAAAACAGATAGAAAAGCTCGACCAATGTATTATCAGAAGATGAAAATACAAGTAGATCACTAGAAAGGCCCCACCAAGTAATATGTACAGTACTTGTACAGAGATGGTTAAAAATGCTACTAAAATGCTTTATGGTCAACAGGATAAATACATAAATAAAATACAGTATGTGTATATTGCAGAGATATGATAGAAACATTAATAAAACTTAAAAAAGTAAAATTTGTCCGCACCTTTCAAGAAAATGTTAGGACCAGTTATGCCTTGAAGTTACAAAAGGCTAAGTATTAACGTGAGAGATGTCTGTTTTATGGAAAGCATGATGGATACATAAAACAAAACTACATGTATATACTAAAAGTAGTAGCTGATAATATAGCAAGATCATTAAGATATGCTTAGAACAGGCATAGTTTTAGTGCATAGGCACAATTAACAAAAAGAGTTAGTGTGTATGTAGCACTGAAATTTGCTGGAAATGTTAAATACATGTTTATAACAACATTATAAACAAAATTATAAACATATATTAGTTGAATGGAAAGGATAGGACTCACTTTATCAAAGAGGATAACAGCATTAGCAGCTCCACAATATACCTTGTCTTGAAGCAATGCTTCAGTGAATAATAAAGCTAATATGAAGTACCGTATATACTCGAGTATAAGCGACCCAAGTATAAGCCGAGGCACCTAATTTTACCACAAAAAATGGTGAAAACATATTGACTCGAGTATAAGCCGACGTCACATCATTAGCATATGCTAGTACAGAAGACGTGCTGCAGCATCAGAGTAAGGAGAGTGGGGGATAGGGATTGGAGAGGGTGCGGTAAGGAGGAGGTTAAGGGGGAAAGAAAATGATGATGGGGGGAAGCAGGAGAAGGAGGAGGATGATGATAAGGGAGGGAGGAGGATGATTATAAAGGGGAGAGGAGGAGGATGATAAGGGGGGAAGGAAAAGGATGATAAGGGAGGAGGAGGAGGATAACGGGCTAAGGAGGAGGATAATGGGGGAAGGAGGAGGCTAAGGGGGGGGAAGAGGAGGATTTTTTTTTTTACTCGAATATAAGCCAAGGGGTGCTTTTTCAGCATAAAAAAATGTGCTTATACTCGAGTATATACAATATATGTTTTTTCAAATAACTGCAGACTGAACTTGGCCCCTTCTGTAGTCGTTTAAGTTGGCACATGTCTTTTCTACTGCTTTGTAACTAATAAAGGGGTCCTTTAGGCATTGCTTTAACTATTTGACTTAATTTGATTGATGCAATGGTCATATGAAATCTACTCATGCTTCTAAGAGGCTCCAAGAAAACAGATACTTACCTTCTGGAACCTCTCCCTGCCTTCATGCTTTCCTTCATGTAGGGTGTCATGTTTTATAGCAAGTCAACAGTGGAGAAGCTTCACACTACCAAAGTCTTATGCTCCTCACACAAATCAAATATCTGTAAGCTTGTTAGTTGCAGTCACCTAGTTAAAACCTTTATGAGAACATTTTTTTAATCTAAATAGTCCATAACTTCTGCCTTCTCCTGCAAACACTCCACTTTATATTCATTGTAAAAACAGAATAACTGAAATCCTTTCCATCATAACAATATACATGGATACCTGCATACAGTAAATAACTCTCAGATTCAGCCACCTACATTTCCTATCCAACCATGATTCAAGCTCATTCAGTCATTGCAAAAAGAATTTCCATTCCCGACTAATGTAAGTTTAAAAATGTAACAGGATTGATCTATATGACTCACCACCAATCATCTACAGCTCCACTCTGTCTGGACCCCAAAATATCTTTAAAAATGTATTTTAAATCATGGTGCTGCATAACTTGCATTCTGTTATATTTCATAATAAAATATTTCCTAACCAATTTTTTTCCACTTCATTTATAATCTATAAGCTTCTTATGACATTTCCATATACAGAGACTTTCCCATCGGAAGTACTTTAAAAGTGATATATAATTTAGACTTACTTGTGTAAATGAAGTGAGAGATTAACCAGCCGAAATAATTAATTTATCAATAGCAATTAAGATTAGCAGTGGGAGTAATAAAGAAGAACAGCATACCCAGTTTAAAAGTGTTAAAATTAAAATTTGCCAATTAAAGGTATATAGAAGTTTCATGGGTTTCAAATGTTTCCTAAAAACAGCGACTGGTTAGTAGAAAAATATGTATTATATTGAAAAGTTTAATGTACATATTTATATGCATGCCAGATTCTGATACCTAGATTTGCACACCCCTAGGAAGTTTACATAACAGTGTACCTGGCTGCAGAGCAGCTAGGTACAGTCTGTGACCTCCAAAGGAAGTGCTGCCAGTCACATGGTGGGGTCACAGCTGAAATTGTCCACAAGGAGACAGGGACAGAGAGAATAAAACAGCAGCAGTAGCGGCAGTACAGCAACCCCAGATTGTAATACAAATGTTTACCACTTCTGCTTCTTCCTGATTGTCCAAAAAAATTTGAATTTTACGCTAATTTAGCCTGGGTTTGGAGAGGGTGTTAAAACTCAAAGGGAGATTGTGACGTCATCAGTAAGCGCGATCACAGCGCAGACCACGCCAATATAGCGTGGAGCATGATAGATACAGCTCTAAAGCTCCAGGTCCACTACTAACTTAAAAGAAAGATAGAAAGCCAATTCCTTCACCACAAAGTCCCAATATAGTTACAATAGAGTAATATACAAGAATAAGGAAATAGAAAAGAAAGAAAAAGGAAAAAGGAGTAAAAGCATAATTAAAGCAAAAAACGGAAGAAAAAGGAGGACATAACCTCCTTCTAAAAAACAATAGACAGAAGCATTAAGGTAATATATAGTTTAAGAAACAGCATAATCAGGAGTGTATACATTTTTAAAAAATAGCACAGCATTAGCACTATAAATGAATAAGGTAAAGTAGTGACTGTGATAGACTAACAGTCACGAGGTAAAAGGGTAATATAAGAGGAAATAAGCACTAAGTCAAATAGCACAAGCACTTTAAGATAAGAATTTTTGAATAACACAACTTGAATTATAATGCACTTTAAGTAATAGAATTCTGAATTAACATACATCAACAGGATAAAAGATTAACACAAAAGAAATGCAAAGGCACTTAAAACATATACTCCAGGGAAGTGCTGTATGAATAAACAAAACTATACAACAGACAAAAGGATTATAAAACCTTATCTTAATCTTATGTAAATAATGTAATCTTATGTAAATTAAAATCCAGGGTACCTGATAAGGATTTGACTAAGGAAACATAACCAAAATTACACAAATACAATTGAATTTAAAAACCAAATCTTTTATTGACTTGAGCATAATAAAGTAATTAAATAAAAAAGCTGTGATCAAAGCAAAGAATATAATAATAACAAAAATAAAACTTTAATAAACCTCTAATAATTTGCTGGACGTCAAAAAGCCCAAAGGATTAAACACCTTGGGTTTAACATGATTTTTTTAATCGTTGCATTTTTAACAACATTTTAAATGTACAAATAAAGATTGAATTTTTTAAAATTAGTATGTGGCAATAATAATTAAAATAAAGGCTGCATAAAAGGTGTTTCTGTACAACCTTGGTTGGTTGTTCAAGGATTCCTAAATAGAATCCACAGGACAATATTTTGGTACGCACTTAAGTAATAACACCTAGCCCTAAAAAATAAACAAAGATCATTTTTTTGAGTATTATAGGTGTTAGAGAAAGTTAGATAATGCAGAAAGCAGAAAAACTATGATAGGAGCAGATTACATAAAAACTTCTAGAAACAGTCTGGCTGGCTAAGTGTTTTATATAGTTTTAACATCTTGAAAATGGATCTGCGTCAGGTTGGGTGGCCTTAGCTATTACATTTCTTCTGGCCCAAAGGTTTCTAATAGTGGCACTGATTATCCAGTCAGGTTTATAAAACAATAATATAAATAGTACACTTCAGCAATCCTTTAAGTCATGAAAAAAAAGTTACTAAACCGGTTAAAATGCTGCTCAAAAAATTTATGGAAAAGTTGGTTAAACATATTTGAATCCTGGTTATCTCTGTCAGCAAGTATAACGATACTGGTGCTCAAAGACGGACACGTAATAATATCAAAAAAACTAATTATATAGAGCTTTTCTCCTAGTTGTACTTAAAGCGCTTTACAATATTTCCCCAGATATCATGTTACCCAAAGGCTTGGGTAAAGTCTTATGCTTCTTTTTCAAAATGTCTAATGATGGTGACTCTCAAATTGTTATGGGGAAAGAGTTCCTCCGGAGCTGCATGACTAACAGCTCTAGCACCAAATTATTCTGAACAAATTCTTGGAACATTTAGCTGTGATGAATGAGCACATGTAGAGATGTAGGCATCCAATAGTTCTTTCAGGTAGCTGGAGCCCTGATCACTAAGAGCATTGAAGGACAACAAGCTAACCTTGAAACATACTCACCATTTGGCAAGTATTAGTGATAGTGTGAAGGATGGAGAATAGATGTTATGTGAGGTCTTGTTTATTAGAAGACTTGTCACATCATTCTGTCCCATCTGTACATGGTGTAATTGGTAACATGGAAGTGCTAGGAATAGTGCATTGCAGTAGTCAAGCAGGGAAGTCACAAAGGCCTGGACCAAAGTAGTGAGATCTTCTGATGGAATCAAGTGCTTAATGCTTGCTACATTGTTTAGGTGGAAGAAATACGTTTTGAAGTTTAAACGCTAATTCACAAACAATGTATGTAATAAAAATGTGAGTTTTGTATATATAATTCAACCGCATTTAATAATTTCCACACTTAAATGCTTTTCAAAATCTTAACCTCTTTATAATTCAGAATAAAGTGAATACAGTAATTATGTTTACAGTTGTTGTAATAGATATATATATATATATATATATATATATATATACAGTATATATATAAATATATTGAATTTAAGACTTATTGAATTTACACAGTTTTTAAACAAACATTTATATCTTGGGAAATTATTAACCGTGTAAAGGCTCCCGTAAGAAACTTTGGCAAGTGAACTTTATACGTAGAGAGCTACGTAACAATTACATTCCACCTGCAGCCAACCCTTACACATGACTGCTAGATATGAACTTTTCTCTGCTGCTACAGGAGATTTTACCTAAATTGCTATTACATGGATCCCTTAAGAGTTACTGAACATCCTACAAGTTCTTGTAAGACTCTGCAAATGCTCAATGTGAAACAAATCCGTACTTATAGATTTGTGCTCCCGCATCACCAACTAAACCCCCACAGAGAGCACGATATGTAACAACTCTCGCTATATTTAAAGCATGCCTTTCCTTTCTTCGATCGCTGCAGGGAAAGATTTGAAATGATAATAAAAAATAAATGAAGGGGTTAATAACCCCACTGTCTCTGACCCAATACTCCCTATGCACCCCTGTTACCCATAAATACTCACCACCCCTAAGGGCCTGGGTATCCCAATTGGACCTCCATAGTTATAGTATAACATACCATGTGGGTCCCTAGGAACTTCCATGGCATATGGGTAACTAGATGCCATGGGGGTCCATAGGAACCCCCTTTTTTACATAATTTTACATAGGAAAAATGGATCACCTACCCCAAATCACAAGTGGTTTGAAGAAGGGGGGCTATGGCCTTCCCTGTCTGTCAAGGAAAGTCCTTGTGATTTCCTCATATTATTTTGTATTTATTATTTAACTCCTTTCCTGACATAGGAAAGGCTTTAGAGAACTACAACTAAACCTCCTCCTACAGTAAATTACCAAAATTAGTTTTGCAAGACCAGTGTAATAGCTCTTTTTCATAAGACCAAAGCAACATACTTCAAACACAGTTCTTTCAGGAGAAAGAGTATTTTACTGAAAGTCTGGCAAGACTAGAGGTTACAAATAATTAAAAGTTATAGGCACAACTCACACAGCCCGACAGCTGACAGCCACATATTCCCAAGGTAATAACTGCCAAGCTCCCAAGGTAATTTGTAGCAGCAAGTACAGAGAGCTTGAAAAGGAAAACTAAGCTTATTCAGCAACTGGATATTTGCATGATATTTTACACATTTTCTAAAATCCTTTTTTTAAAATACAACAAAAAATGGACTACTAAAGGAATCTGATGTAATGTAAACTAATATACACTAAACAAAGCATAGGTGCAATGTGCTTTTATGTACTCTACTTCCTATAGAAACAATAGGGGTCACAGCCCTTGACCTACGACTTCTCAAATCAATGTTACTGATTTGTTCGCTCAGAAGACTATTTATATTTCTTCTTGTTCGTAACTCACTCCAATATTATTACCAATCCTGCCTCCAGCTATACATTTGCCACCTCCTCACTTCTTTGGGTTAGAGAAAAGAAATAAAGACCTAAAAGCAATTCTACAAAAGTGAAAAGACGTCAGGTAGAAATTAGAACTGAAGTGTGACAATGTGTTTGTATTATCATTTTGACTGGTTTATATTTAGCTGCACAAATGCTAATTTGCATTCACTATCGCAGTCACACAGAATACATTCCAGAGCATAAAGTTAGCACATGTATTTATTTCACAAGAGACAACTTGTCTAGTATCCCTTTATTCATAGACTATTTAAACAAGTGGAATACTTCAGTGATTAACTCAATAGCAACTCACAGGTTGTATGGATTACTTTAATAGAGCTGAATTTGGGAAAAAAGACAATACCACTAAAAATTAACCACAAAAAATCCTTGACTACATGTGTGTTTTACTGAGATTTACTCTCAGGCATCAGTTTTATCGTCATAAACACTCACACACACAATCACTGTTACATGTTCTCTCACACACCCACACATGCTCAGTAATTCTCACACACTATCACTCACATACTCTCACACTCTATATTTTAAATCTCAGACTCTCTTTCACTCACAGGGGTATATTTATAAAGCAGAGATAAAATAGTTTGATTTTTAAATATCAATATCCTATTTTTCCTATTTATTTAGTTAACGTTTTTAGCCCTGCTTAATAAATAGCTCCCATAGAAAACATAGACGTGGAGGTATTTTATGTTTTAACTCTGCTTAATTGAGCTAGATAAATATAATCCTTAGACACAGATGCAGTTTTTGACTCAGCCTTATGTCTCAGACTGTGTGACTCCGAGGGTGATTGTATGCCTCGATATCATCAGCAGCTATGTAAGGCATGAAATCAATATTCATTTTAGCACTCTTTGCTATTGCATGGAAGCTTTCATAATTGTAATACTCCTTTTTCAGGTCACAAGGGTGTCATTAGAGGGCTGGGCAAGCAAGGCTTGAATGTATACCCCCATATCACTCAGGGCTTAACACTAGGTGCTATTGCATAGGGGTTACTGTCAGGTGCCATGAGGGTCCATAGGACTCCCCATGGCTTAAGGGTTCATGTTTGGTGCCACAGGGGGTCCATTGGCTTAGGGGTTCCTTACTGGACCTCCATGGCACATGGGTTAATTTCAGGCATAATTTTTAGGTGCCAAAGTGTAGTGTGTTCATGTGTTGGGTACTATTCAGCAGAATTGTTATGGAGACTACTGAGCTTCCGACTCAGAGTCTCCTGCAAGCAGGCTGCGTGCACATGCTAGGGCTGTAAAGCAATTGGAAAACCCTCCTTGGTGCATGTCACCTATGTTGAGGGGCAGTTTTTGGAGAGGAGTGATAGATTGGATTCCAAGCAAACAAACAAAAGCTCTCACAGTTATGAGGGAGTCATTTCTTGCTTCCGCATGCCAGAATGGAATGGAGCTCCATATCGGAAGGAGGGGAAAGGTGCCCTGTGCTGAAATATTATCAGAACCAGATCCTCACTTCTTCCACTCTAGAATTTAACATTTAGAAGAACACTCCCACCAAACAGCCTTATTAAATTCCAGCCTCTTAGATAAGAGGCTTCTACTTAAGTCCTATGTGCTGCAAATTTCTCAAAGTTACGACGCTATTAAATTATCCCTGCTGCGAGCAACGTGTGAGCTACGCAGCAGGTCCGTCAGTATCAACACAGAGAAAATGTCCATGAGGAGTGACAGCCTGCGAGATGATCTCACAGGCTCCTACACTTCATCAATTGCTGTGGGGTCCTAAACAGGACTTCCGCGGCAGTCCCACACATAAGCCCTGCCATGGGGGGTATTCCAACTACCCTCCCGGCACCTAAAATTAGCCCCCCTCTATGCAAGGGTCCCCATCAGGATCCCCCAAGTGTCCCCACATTAACCCCTTGCTGCAGCGGTCCATAGGCACCCCCGCAGCCCCCCCACATTAACCCCTTGCAGCGGGGGTCCCCGATCGGCATAGATCAGGACCCCGCTGCATTTAAAACTTTTAAATTCCCCGCTGCGGCTCTTTAAAGGGCCTGCGGCACACTATTAGCAATCCCGGCCGCGGCACCTAAAATTAACCCCCCTCTATGCTGGGGGTCCCCATCGAGATCCCCGAAGTGTCCCCACATTAACCCCTTGCAGCGGGGGTCCCCGATCGGCAGCAATCGTGACCGCGCTGCATTTAAATTTTTACATTTCCCGCCTTGCGGATCCTTAAAGGACCGTACAGGTCCTGGAAGGACTCGCGATAAAAAATATTAACCCCAGGCAACTAAAATGAACCCCATAACTCATGGGTATCAATACAGACCCCCATAAGCCCTTAATTAACTCTGTCACTCATGGGGGTCAATACAGACCCCCATAAGCACTTAATTAACCCTATAACTCATGGGGGTCAATACAGACCCCCATAAGCCCTTAATTAACCCTGTCACTCATGGGGGTCAATACAGACCCCCATAAGCACTTAATTAACCCTATAACTCATGGGGGTCAATACAGACCCCCATAAGCCCTTAATTAACCCTGTCACTCATGGGGGTCAATACAGACCCATTATGCCCTTAATTAACCCTCATAAGCCTCTATTTAACCCCATCAGTCCCATAAGGGTATATTATGACCCCTATGGGGCAGTTACAACCCTCACATTAACCACATAAGTGCCATGACACTAAGTACAAACACTATACTGCACTATACCCCCCAATAAACCATTAAATCTAAACTAACCCCCCTCTACACTAATCTATTAACATCTACACTACCTACCTACCCCCAAATAAATCCCCCCACCAAGTCAGTGCCGATCGGGGACCCCTGCTGCAAGGGGTTAATGTGGGGGACCTGTGAGAGGCAGCATGAAGTGGTTTAGGATAACTTGCTAGCACTTTTTTGTGCCCGTAGGGATTCTTCCGAGGTGCGAGATTCACCTCATAGATTTAAGGCTGCATGTGACTCCGCGGCTCTCTCTGAGCTTATTCTCGGACATTTTTCGGAGTCATCTCGCAAAGCAGGCTGCGAGGGATTCGGTCCTCGCAAACAGCAAAAAACTGCCTTTTGCGAGGACCGAGGGAACTAAGAGGGCTAATTTAATAAGGCCCTAAATCTCCAAGCCAGTCGTAAGTGTGGAAGACAGAACATGGCATCCTTCAGGCATAAGCAGTGTCTACTAAGATTTTAAATAAAAATGCTTTAATGAGAATGACTTGCACAGCTGCTAATGTAGTTAATCTGTTACCAATTGTTGCCAACACTTTAGATTTAAATATCATATGTACTAAATGTTGAAAATTATGTTTACCCATCATTTTATTGGCAGGCCAATATGTTAGTGAGTTTTACATTTATTGTGCGTAGCTCCTGAATTCCCATTTAAATAAAGAATTGTAGAATAACACCAGCATTGCTGTTCCCTGAAGAATCATTTTTAAAGATTTTACACCAAACAACAAATACAATTGCTCTCCTTAAACACTTCAACAATAAATTCTGAGATGAATCTTGTTGTACCTACCATAATGTAATTACATCACTGCAATATATGTAACCATAGGTATTTCTAAATGGAAAAAAATAATCACTCAATATAAAGTCTGAGATGCACAGGTCTAGATCACTGGATGCATCACACTGCATTATCAAGACACATTTTTTTATTTGTGAAGAAGGGTTTTCCTTTTGTCATTTCCTCGTCTAGAGTTAAATAAATGTGTACATACAAGATTTTTCAATTCTTTCAAATTGTTTACATTTTATTCCATGTATACTATTAGGGGTTAATAATTGTGTTGTATGTACTGGTGTTTCGAGACAGATTATGCTTGGAATCATACATTGCTTTAAAGAGGATTAAAGATAATTTATACACCAAATTCAAGTTTTTTCTCAAGCTATTCTTTGGCCTTCTTTTCTAAAGTAAAACAAATCACCCCTGATATATTTGTGAAGCAGTAAATACAAATTAACAACTACCAAATACCAATTAGCTGCTGTGGTGCGATAATTAAAAATAGAGTCTGTTTATTGCTGTTGTACAATGTACCCAAGTGTAATTATATCTGTATACTTATCAAGCACTTTGAGCTACAAATCACCATATCGAGCCACACAAAAAGTGCTGATATACTATAGACACAAATGGCTAGTGCAACTTATAGTGAGTTTTCAATGTTCTTTTGGATCAGACCCTGTTATTGAGGTCACATGGTCACATTAAACATTGAATGCATCCCTTATTTTTAGATCCTTTGATAAAAGAATAATATAATGTTAACAAAACACAGTTGGTCTTAAACAGAGGACAAATTAGCAAACATTGTAACAATTCCCATAAAAAAGACAAGAGTTCATGTTTCAGACGTGTTTTAACATAACAACTTGTTTGTATTTTGATATGTTGCATCAGGAAAGGAATGCATTTTGGCTCCTCTTGATATTTGGCGACAGCTGCTTTCCACTTCTGAATCAACTATGTATTCTTAAATAGATGCCTTCTCATTAGAATGAGAAGTAATACTTATTCAGCATGAAGTTGATTAGGAAGTAATAACTCCATAGGTCATCACCTAGACACTGAGCTAAGCATTTTCCATAAGTGCACTGGAATTAATGCCTGATTCTGATGCACATTCATTTGGTGTCCACCTGTGGGAAGAAATTACTTCCAGATAAACAATACATATACAATTGAACAAAGAACTGTGTGCAGTAAATTTATGTATATATATATATATATATATATATATATATATATATATATATATATATATATATATATTGAAGAGTGAAGCAGCCATGAATGCTCAGTAATCTAGTCATTTAGTAATTATTAATCTATATATATAGATTAATAATGAGTGTCACAATCTGCTTCTTCAAGGGGGCTTGATATGAACCTAGTTCAAACCCACCCCAGCAGAATCGTGTAGTTCCTGTTCTCTGCGGCACAAAAGATGGCTTCTGAAGAGGGCAAGGCCCAAAAGGTACTGGCAAAGAATACTGGATCCAGGTTACTTAGTGGCCCATGGCAAGACCATTCCCCAAGTCAGGATACAACACACAGAAATAGTCTCACACCTTGTATATGTGAAAACTATGTCTCAACCTTTATTGAATCATCAAAACAATATATTTATACTCTCCAATACTACACCCTTGTGTACATTTGTGTTTGTGTGATGTCAGCCCATCTGTCTTGCAACCTTGGGCTATCAAAGCTCTTGAGATCAAATTCACCAGATATCTATAGCTAGCTAGTGAAAAACCTTTATGTTAAACTCAAGTGTTTGCTTAGGACTACTTGTAGTACATACATCTGTCCTGACCAAGGTCTGTATGTGTGAGTGAGCAATGATCTGCAGCTAACTTCTATGCAGAGCATTTCTACCAATTCCACATATGTTCTATATAACATTTTCCCTCTTATAATATATTATAACTAGGATACATAATAACCATGTACAGGCAACATAATCACAATGCAACATTGTCCTGCTCCCTTGGCCATATTTATAAATTACTGGCAATATGAGTCCTTAAACAATTAAATCATAACAATTTCTCCCCCTTTCCTTTCTAGTATAGCATGGGAAGTTTATCCTGTCGGATAACTTCCCATCTATACCGGTGATTACCGATCCTCTTGATGTGACAGTCCATCCATCTGATAGCCTCTGTGGCTCTCTGGGTACCCTGCCTCCCCCTGTCCAGGTCGGATACTCACTCCTTCCCAGTGGCCTAGTGGCCTTCCCAAGCCCCTGGGGAGACTTATAAGACAACTGCCATGGAGGACCCTTCAAGGTAGTCCAGGGGAAACGGTACATCCCAGCTAGTAAGTCCAGCATAAACTTGGGAGGATCCTTACCCAGCAAATCCATCTCCTTCCAGGCTAGGGAGACCTCCTGTCCTGCCGATTCCGGATCAGTACTCAGGCCCATGGGTAAAATTGAAGAGTACACATTTCTCTTTGTCAGGCCTGAACTTTCTCCTGAATAAACTGGGATGCTGGAGTTGTAACATGGGCTAGTGACATTCTCTGGTGTCATCCATGCTGGATTAATGGGCAGTTCTGACACAAGCCATTGTGGTTCAGTAGCCGACCTCTCTCCCAACAAGCAGGGCCAGTGGCCCCTTCTTTCCAGGGTTATAGGTACACAACCAGTGTCTTTAGGCAGCTGCTGGGGAGACCAGGAGACAAACCACAATCTGGGGTACCCTCTGGCTCTTTGGTCTCTGGATCCTCAGGTGGAACCTCCTGACTCTCTCCATCTGAGACTGCCTGGTGTGTAGTTACAGGCAGCCCTTGGGAAGCAGCTGTTACTGTCTCTTGTTCAGGCTGAAGAACTGGGCTACTTTCTGTTTCTGCTCCAGGGTCTGTGGCTGGCTCCTGGGCAATGGTCATCCAAGCAACCTCTCCAATATTTGCACAGTCAATTGGTAGGGCCCAGTGCTCATTAGGTTCTTCTCTTACTCTAGGAGCAGGGTAGCTTTTCCCCAGTTCTTCACCTGGGCCTGGCACTGCTGTGGTTTAGCCCTGTCCCCATGCCTCTAACTGGGTGAGACTCAGCCCCCGAAATATAGGGACCAGTTCTTCCTCTCCCCAGTCAACCCCATGGATGCAGGCATCCTTGTTATTTTGAGAATCACAGATGTCAAAATTCTCCCCACAGTCCATACCTTTATTTTCTGACCCAGCCTTGGCAATATTTAGCTGGGTCTCTGTAGTACCTGTTAGGTGGTTCTGTTCCATGCCTGACTGGCATGAGCCCTTCCAGATGGGTGGCCAAAACCCATCCAGGGATGCTTCCTCCAGCAAGTCTATATAATCCCCCTCCAGCTGTAGCTCCTGCTGGATCAAAGGCCAAAGTAGGTTAGCTGTCTGAGAGCCTGTCTTTTTCCACCTTTAATGTGACCTATAAACTGTACAACTCAATTGAAAAACAAACTGAAATCTTTTAGGTGGAGGGAAGAAAAAATATAAAATAATATGGTTGCATAAGTAGACTTTTTATATCCACTGTATATATAGCCTTGTTTTGATCATGTTTAGTAGATTCCAATCAAAATGGTGAAAGAAGAATATTCTGTAGCCTTTGTTATGCTAGGGTCATAAAAGGTATGGGAAACTGATCTAATCTTTTTTTACATTACATTATACATTTGGTGATCTCTTCAACTTCCTATGCTTCCTATGACTCCAGTCCTCTACTGGTGGTATGCCGGGATTACTTGTTTAAAATAGAGTGGGCAAATCAGTTATTTAATTATTATGATTTACTTACTTGTACTCACACAGGAATATCCTAACAGTCTGAAAATACTTCACCTTATTGAATGCAGAGTAGTTTCTTTTCAGAACACTCAAATAATCATTTTCTCCATAAAAAAAAACAAGAATCAGCTCTTGCAATTATAACAATATGAATGAAGTAAAGATTGTAAACACAGCCTAAGAGATCAGTACAAAGTCTAAAATGCACATTGTTAGTGAATTCACAGCTCTATTTCATAAACATATTTTCATGGAAATTTATGCATTTCGATCATAATTAGAAATTAATTATCACGGATTTAATGTTGAATTGTAATAATATATGGATACTATTTTTGTTGGGCAGTTTCCCTTACTTCGATCAAACAATTATTAGCAAACAATAACTACAGAATTGTTAATAAACTAAAACATACTAGTGATTGTCCTATTGGTGCTAGTGAAGTAAGAGCCATATTCTTATTCCCTATATTGCAGATTATACCATGTTTAAGGGCAAAGTATATCCTGCGAGCTATGTTAATCACCCGTCCCGGAAACAGTGGGAGAGAACTGCTACGAGTGACTGCGGCAAACAAGTGCTGAAAATTACAACAAACATTTCCACAGAGTTTTGCACTGACAAAAGATTACTCCGTTAGACTTTAACACTGAAACTCTATACTAATACGACTTTATGGATCACACGCAGATCAGGGCAGTGCGGTAACTACAAAAAACGGAAGAAAATAGTCTAGGTACCAAAGACCACTCGCAGATGATTTTAAAACCATTACGGAGTGACGCAGCATTAGTTAGAGAGACAGTATAGCACCAAAGAACTATAGAAAATTATGAAAGTTCAACATTATTTGTCACCTAATAAGCCAATACAAACATATGTGTAAATAAAAAATATGATATTGTATCACACAACACAGTACTCAAAGGGTTATACATTTCCTAGGAGCAAATGCTCTAAAGCATTGTCTATATATATAAAATATATGAAAATAAAATAAACACATTTATATACATTGAACACAATTGTCACATGTATTTAATGTCCAAAAATATAAAAATAAATATATATATATATATATATATATATATACATACAGTAGCTCACAAAAGTGAGCACACCCCTCACATTTTTGTAAATATTTGAAGAAATGACACTCTGCTACAATGTAAAGTAGTAAGTGTACAGCCTGTATAACCATGTACATTTAATGTCCACTCACAATAACTAAACACACAGGCTCTCATTCAATTGCAATTTGGCCAATTTAATAGGGGTCTAAATAAGCACATAACATATTTTTTTAAAGACGTTTTTAGTTAGTAAACATCTATCCAAAAGCAAGGTTTTCACTAACTAAAAACTTGGTTAAAAAATATATGTTATGTGCTTATTTAGAGCACTATTGAATTGGCCAAATCGCAATTGAATGAGGGCCACAGCCATTAATGTCTAAACCGTTGGCAACAAAAGTGAGTACACCACTAAGTGAAAATGTCCAAATTGGGCCCAAAGTGTCGATATTTTGTGTGGCCACCATTATTTTCCAGCACTGCCTTAACCCTTATGGGCATGGAGTTTACCAGAGCTTCACAGGTCACCACTGGAGTCCTCTTCCCCTCCTCCATGATGACATCACAAAGCTGATAGATGTTAGAGACCTTGCGCTCCCCCACCTTCCATTTGAGGATGCCCCACAGATGCTCAATAGGGTTTAGGTCTGGAGACATGCTTGGCCAGTCCATCACCTTTACCTTCAGCTTCTTTAGAAAGGCAGTGGTCGTCTTGGAGTTGTGTTTGGAGTTGTTATCATGTTGAAATACTGCCCTGCGGCCCAGTCTCTGAAGGGAGGGGATCATGCTCTGCTTCAGTATGTTACAGTACATGTTTGTTTTCATGGTTCCCTCAATGAACTGCAGGGCAGTATTCCAACATGATAACAACCCCAAACACACCTCCAAGACGACCACTGTCACATGAAAAGATATAATAAAATATTTTCAAAAATGTGATTGTGTACTCGCTTTTGTGAGATACTGTATATATATATATAAATATATATATATATATATATAAATATATATATACATATATATATATATATAAATATATACATATATAATGATTCCTTGCTGCAGTTATGGCACTTGTTTTTCAATCATTATAGTAATCCTGACATTCTCATTTTCTATTGGTTCCTAGAGGCATTTCTCATCTGTAAAGCTTGGGTTGGGTACTCCCTACACTAGAATCTCTTTCGGACAAGGCAGTATATCTGGATGTGGGCTGAGTACTGTAATTTGGGGTGATAAAGATTAACATAAACGTGTAATGTAGAGAAAAAAAGCTCCCGCAGCAGATTTATGGGTATACCTCCAATTACACTGTTCGATTAGCATGTTATTGGCGATCCCCATAATACATGAGTTCTTCACAGCTAAAGTACAACATATTTGAAGGTCAACAGGGTTCATATTGGAGAAGACAACTTAATAAATAAATGCCATTTATAAATTCATACCCTTCATTAATGAAACCTGTACATAATACATAAGAAATACCCATCACAAATATTTCAGTAAAAGTATCAGTTCCATTTTAAAGCATAATTGGTATAATTACAATTCTTTTAACATGTTTTTTAGAATCTAGGTAACTGAAATACCTTGTGTCTAATATATATAATTAAAACATACCTTGCCTCTTAGCTGTAAACCTCAAAGACTTACACATACTTTCCTAAACAATGTTAAAAACGTAAAAAAAATATTATCCGAACTTCTCTCTACTTGCAGTTAGATAAATAAAAATCTCAAGTAAATTATTTTTGTAAAACAAGTGATGTGGACAGTCAGTGGCGAAGCTAGTGAATAGAGGGCCCCAGTAGGAAGCACAACATTTTTTGTGTGCTGTCTCCCCCCTCAGTTTTGTTTTGTGCTGGTCTCACTGTTTCCATAATATATATATATATATATATATATATACTAGCAAATTGGTCGTCAAAAAATGACGGGCATGAAATTGTAAGCCAGGGAATGCTTTTTGAGACATAATGTAAAGCATTTTTTACCTTCGGCGCTCATCGCATGCCTCGCAATGAACGCCTTTTTGTATTAGAGACGCTTTTGCTGTCATTGTAAGGTCGGCGCTGATCTGCTTTTTGAGCTTCTTGCAAGGCTGTCCCCTGGTGTAGTTTGTGTGCTATGAGCAGCGTTGGCGCTCGTTGTGAGGCGCGCAGTGAATGTCTTTTGTGTTTATTGAGATAGTTTTTTTTTTTTTGTGTATGTGTATTTTTGTATGCCAATGAACTAATTAATACATTAATAAACTTTACCTATTTGTAAGTAATATATGCAGGAAGCATTGTGCTGTTTCGATGTTCCTGAAGCATATAATGTAGGTTTGCAGTGTTGTGGAGCTGAGGTGTAAGTGTCAGCAATGTGTGCACTGTGTAGTGTAAATAGGCTGCGCGCGCAAGCGAAAGCCGTTAGTGTAGCTGTGTAAGTTACTGTTGTAAAATGGCTGCGAATGTGTATGTGGTACACGTGTGTGGCTGATTTTGCATCCTTGCTAAAAGTGTATCTTTACCTCGTACAGCTTTTTGGAAAATCGGTCTGTGCTTGGTGTTGTTTTGCGGCTTTACGGTCCTGTAGCCTCGTTTTCGTTTTTTTCAACCACCATTTTTTCTCTCGCTTAGGGGATTTTCGGGTGTATAAACTCTTGAATATGGACTTAAATTGAGGTATAAGTTCACTTGCAGAGGTCCTGTGTGCCGTCCCTTGCTGTGGGTAAGCTTTTTATGTCTTTTTTGTGTGTATTTACTGTGTTTTTAATGGTTTCAGGTGCGCGCGGTTCGGCCGTTAAGGTCGAAATTTTGCGAGTTCGTAATGTCCTGCGTGTCGTATTTTTGGGGGCTAAGTCCGTAAATTTTGCGTTCTAAGACGCGCAGTTCTTATGTTTTTGTGTAAGTCCGTATTTATTGATTGCGTGTTAGATCTATTTTGTTAGATTTAAGGGGAGCGTGTGTGTTTGTAATCGCTTGTTAGGCGACGTAGAGCCTCCACGTCCGCATTTGCGGCCTGCAATGAGCCTTCGCGAAAGACGCAGTTCCTGCAAGCTCGCTTTGCGTGCTTGCAAAGCGTGACAACGATTCGTAGTTTGACAACTATTATATGTGAGATATATATATATATATATATATATATATGAAGAGTGAGGTAGCCGTGAATGTCAAGTAATCCAGTTGAATAATCAGAGTATTGCAGTATATAGTGATACCTTTTTTATTGGACAAACATATTTTTGTTTGTCCAATAAAAAAGGTATCACTATATACTGCAATACTCTGATTATTCATATATATATATAAATACATATATATTTATATATCACATTCTACCAGTCCCATATATATACATATCCATAAAGTAAACTGCCTATAATATATATAACTGACTGAATATGTATAAATACACACTGGGCAACTGCTCACTCACCAATCTCATCCCTGTATACCATCTGGGCCAGCAAATAGAACAGCTGAGATATCAGGAAAGAGGGGACCACAACAGGAACACTCAGCAGGACTACATGTCCCAGCATGCACAGTTGGCAGAGCACAGCAGGGGCAAGCGGAGCTACCTTACCTTTAGATTTGATATTATACTGTACTGAATAAGGAATAACGATTGCTTAATAAAAAGTGGATACTGAAATCACTCACACTTTTTGGAAATAGATTTCTAAGCTAAAACCAAATAAAATAAGATGACAATGGGTTTTTAAATTCATACTATTTTTGTATATTACCTTAGGCCATTGATTTTTTTTTTATCTGAATAGGATAGGCGTTGAAATTGTTCACATTTTGCTCTGTACAATATGTTGTAGATTATAGTAAGAGCTATTTTAGACAAAATATAGCAATTAGATTTCAGTCCTTTTTTTTTGCTTCTTCAGGAATACTACCTTTAAAATGACGTCCATACCATATCCTTCCCACCACCTTATCTACAGCTACTCTTCTTTAATAGTTTCCTAAGTAGACTTCTTCCTCTACAATCAGATCCTATGATCATCTACCATGGACGTAAAACTCTCATCTACAATATATTAACTTTGTCCTCCACTCTAAATAATTTTATGTACATTTACTGCTCTTCACCTCTGAAAGCTTTAAAGCAAAACATTTTGCCAACTCTTGATAACACTATCATTCCTCACACCATACAACTAACGGCCAGTCTTGCTCCACTTTTGAAACCACACACAGAAATGTTATTCCTGGATCTGGACCATAGTGTCCTAAGAATCATCATGGTACATGAGAAGAAACTGCTTAATAGACAGACTTAAAAGATCTTTGAGATGCATTTACAGGCATATGTGATACTGACCAGTGCACAAGGTAGGCTGGCTATCATCTCTATTGATTTCATTTAGAAGCTTGCTTTCAAAAAATAAATTGGTCAAAATTAAATTATTGGATCTTGAGTGCAGCTGACTATAATCTGTATTGAGTGGTCCTCTTGATTTGTACATAAATTATTGAAGAAATACCCCACAGTTACTCATACAAATTGATGAAAATGTAAATTACATTTGCCTTACTTTGCATACTGTACCATTACTCTTTAAATAATGATAATAGATTTCCCATAATGTTAACATCATTTTAAAATGGCCCCTGGGATTCCTGGAATAAATAAATTGTGGACCACCGATTTAGAGGATCAGAAATATTACTAATGATGATTGTGTTGTGAAGGGCATAATGTTAGGTCAGCACCAATTGGAGACTGGACTCAACTGTTCACCAGTGGTCTTGTGTGTTGATAGTAATTTATTATGATTCTAGTTGAGATATTTTTATTCTATTGAATGTGGGACAATCCAGTTTTTTTCAGTTTTTTTTCCAGAAGGTATCCTTTAATTAGAAGGTTTTAGGGGGTTTAGATCTCATGAACAGGATGGAGACATGATCACAATTTACAGCTCAAGACTTGGGAGTTGAGGAAACCTCGTTGAGATGGCGGGGCTGAAACAAGTGCTTTGCTAATAGGTGGTGAGTGAACAAGGAAATGGCTAAAAGACAGCTTTAGTTCTGCATTTACAATAAGCTCTTTTGAAAAACTACTTTTGATAATGGACATGTTTTTATAAAGATAAAAAGAATAAATACAAAATTTTACTAATTATATGATCCCCACAAAAAGAAAAAAATGATCATTGAAAGAGTTAACAGACCAGAAGAAGCCCTAGGCTGGAAGGGTAGGGGGTGAAATAAGTGTCGGCAAAACATAGCCAAGAACACTGAGGAGACAAGGTACATCCACCTAAGCTTGAGACACCAACCAGCCTGTTCATATTAAGCGAATAATGAAGGAGTGGTGTAATCTCACAACAAATGCTACCTCAATAATGGAAAAAAGATAAGATCCATGGAGTAACCTTACCTACATCCGCAGACATATGGAAAGTCTTCTATCAACAGTGACCTCCGGAAATATCTGTACATGGACTGCTAAACATCTGTATTATTATATTATAATTATTATATTATTATAATATATTATGTGCTATATGTGAATAATAGAAGCAACAGATACAAAATAGTGGGGACATTTGTCTTGGTATTATCTTCCGTAGGCGATATATGTCTTTGGTTCAAGCACTTTTTGGTACCTTTTTTTAAATGCTTGACTCTTCTCTGTTAAAATGTTGTGCAGTTATTAAGTGTAGGTAGTGCAATTTGTGTCTCAGATAAATTGGTGGCAAGCTTTATAGCGTACACTAAGGCCTTCAATATAATACTCATTATTTAATATTATAATAAATAAGAAATATTTGAGCCTTGTTCAATTGCAGGACGTATGTCTGCAGGCTTGAAATGTTCTACAATTACAGAGTGATTCAATTGAACAAGCCTGTAATTTACAAGCAGAAACCGTAAACCATGCAATCGTAAGTAGCATTTCAGAGCGTGATCATGATCTGTTACGCAAGGCCATAATTACTGATTTCGAAACAGCCAATAGTAAATGAGAACATGTAGGTTACATGTCAATCAATTAGCATTTAGAGGTCTGATATGCGATCAGACTTGCAATTCAGCAATGTACAAAATAATAAAAATGAATGGTGATACTGTTTCAGTCCATGTGGGTGGCCTGCTATGTATTAACTCATTGATTCCCGAGGTTGATATAACACCGGAATGAATCATTAAAAAAACATTTTGATTGCAGATTTGCGAGACTGTTGTACAATTAAAACTAATGTCTTTCATCATTTTCCCTATTTTTTAAAGTGCAGTATTGATTTTTTATTTGCGTTTACAGTACTATGAACAGGTGTTTAACCCCCTTGCGAGTCCTAACTGGTACCCGTAGGATTTTCTTCTACATTTGCCATTTTCGGGCTTAAAGAATTGTAGCAATTAAATATTGATTTGCGATTTTAGCGATTGTAACATTTGCGGGCATGAAAGATTAAAGGTTTAGATGGGTTGTAAGTCACGATTTTGACAACAACAGGGATTTTCAGGCTGTAACCCGTATATCGTTTGCGCCTTGCTAAGAGACGCCAATTGAATAGCAATTTAGTTTACAGGCTACATTACGGGCTCCAGTAACCAACAATTGCTCCATTTAATAGGGGCCTTTGTTTGTAAACTTTAAGTCTGACAGAGACCTTAGTTATTGTAATATATGCTACAAAAACACCTATCACTTATTATAATTGTCAGACTGCGCAGGCGCATTGTGCAGCTTTAACCGCGCATGCGCAAAGCGTGGCTTTAGGCGCCCATGGGCGGTGCGTAAGGCGAGGGGGAAGAAGCACAGAGGGTGAGGGTGGAAAGATGCATGGGAGGTGGAAAGAGAC
This sequence comes from Discoglossus pictus, assembly GCA_027410445.1. Classification (NCBI taxonomy): domain Eukaryota; kingdom Metazoa; phylum Chordata; class Amphibia; order Anura; family Alytidae; genus Discoglossus; species Discoglossus pictus. The sequence continues at coordinate 60,049,585 of CM050163.1, forward strand.
ACCAGGGAGGGAGAGGAGGGGGGAAGAGACACAGGGGAGTGAGAGGAGGCGGAAGAGACAGGGAGTGAGAAGAGGGGGAAGAGACACAAGGGAGGGAGAGGAGGAGGGAAGGAAATGGGGAGGAGAGACACGAGGGAGGGGGGAAACAGACACAGGGGGAGGCGGGGACAGGGGGAAAGAGACACAGGGGATGGGGAATAGACACAGGAGAGGGAAAGTGGGGAACAGACACAGGGGAGGGGGAAAGAGACACAGGGGATGGAGAAAGAGACACAGGGGAGGGGGAAAGAGACACAGGGGAGGGGGAAAGAGACACAGGGGATGGGGAAAGAGACGCATGGGACGGAAGAGGGGTGAAAGAGACACAGGAGGGGAGGGGGTTAGAGACACGGAAGGGAGAGAGGGGTAAAAATGCAGGGGGGAAGGGTACACAAGGGAGGGAGAGGAGGGGAGAAATGAGACACAAGGGAGGAAGTAGACAGGGCAATTAGCGCAATAGGCGGTCATTGTGAGGCCTGTGATGAGCGCCAAAGGTGCTCATCGCGAGACCAGTAAAGTAGAGGGGAGAGGCTCCCATTGTGTGGCAAACAGCATTGCCAGGCTTCACTTTTTATTCTCATCATTTTTGACAGGCAAGTCGCTAGTATAAGTTATAGTGTTGGTTCAACTTCACTATAGAATAGAAAACAGAACTAGTGAATCAGTTATGCACTCTGTAGCAACAACATAACATTTTTGTTATTATTTTTCTTTATTAAAACCTAACCTTTATTCTGATTTTAAAAAATAATATTGCTTTTTGTAATACAAACAAAAAGAAAAGAAAACTTTGCAATAAAACCTTAAACAGATATGCACAAAGTGTAAAAAATTTCTTTAAAAAAAAAGCGAGCTATAAAACAACATTGCTCTCATACTTTATAGTGCCCCATGAAGCTACCTAACCTTAATACATAGTATTAGGTGAACACTATTCATATAAAAGGTTTACCAAGTGAATGCACATATATCAGGTTAAATTAAGTAGCTGTTGTTTTCAAATTATAGAGCTAAACACTCAAATTTTAATCATGTGTAAATGTCAAAATATTGAAACCCTCATGGCTCCTAACATTAACCTCTAGGTGCCTTTGAGTCTTCAAGGACCCCTGTGGCACCCTACTTGCCACCATAGAGGTCCATTTTAGACCTTCGTGGCATTGGATTAATTATAGGCGCCTCAGAGTCTTTACAGAACCCCATGGATGTAAGGTTAATATTAGATGCCATGGAGATGCTTACAAGACCTCCATGCCATAGGTGTTAATTATAAGTTCAATGGTAGGGGTTAATTTTAGTTGCCTCAGAGGTCCTTAAAGAACCATCGTGGCATGGGGTTTATTATAGATGCCATGTGGGTCCATTAGGGATACATGTGATGGGGGTTACATTTTAGGTGCCACGGGAATCCATAGGGACATGATTATAGATAGATGGGGTATCCCTGGGAATAGTGTGTGGGAAGGGGAGATCTGTGGGGATCCCCGGGTTTATAGTAGGTAATGATGGGTTTCTGGGAATCCCCAGGCTTATAGGGGGAGCGGGTGATATGCATAGGGGTCATAACCCCCTGCATTAGTGTCTATTGTCTAAACTAATGAGATTTAAAATAATATATTTGATATATGTAATCTCTCAGTTGTAGCAGTTGCAGAGTACTGTGCATTTAAATTTTCTGCCCACCTGTAGAAGTACATTGACAAAAACAAATATGGCGACTCTCTGTAGCAGAATTATCCATCATAAATAATACATATAGTGTATATTAATGACTTTCTAAATGCATTCTGTAAGTAGTGATACTTTAGTGTCAGGACTACCTAAGAATTTGCCTAAAGTGGGCAATTACATGTTTATTATTAAAAATGCATTATCGTTCAATTCTTTATCTTCAAATCAATGAAACAAGGATTGCATAAATAACAACACTTGGCCTAATGATACATTGGTATAGGCTTACATTTATTCAAAGGTAATTGTTTTCTTGTTTATGAAACAAAAAAAATGTATATTAAAATTTCCAGAATAAGTCATGATTTTACCATGTTGTTCAGTCTTCATAAAATAAGCACTAGACGTACATGAACTGGTTCCAAACTGGTGCTACTAATCCACCCAAACTTTACTAGCGTTATATAATTAGTACCCTAGTGATTATACCTGTGAGGCTTGGTAAGTGAATATAAAATAACGTTATTATAAAAGTGACTAGTAAATGTCTATCAGTATTTTCTGTCAAAGGCCAACATGAGATTTTCACTGTAAAATTAGAACAGGTAGTGGAAGAAACACTTGAATACATTTCATTGTAGGCAGTGTTTGAGGTTTTTTTAGTACTCACGTTACCTTATTATTTAAACCATTCTTATTGAATGAAGTTTGTGAACATTATAGGGTTTATTTAACATGTCAAACCAGCAAAACAAATATTGTATGCAAAACTATTGGATAATTATAATCTGGAACCAAATTGCAGAAATTTGTTTTAGGATTGGGTATAAAATAAAATAGTATACAAAAGAGAGATTTTGCTATTAAGTAAACCCAGTGTGCCTTTTATAGAGTGTTTCAACCATTACTATAATTAAACTCTACTACAACACCCCTTGTTACACCTTTTCAGTGCTAATTAGCTTGCTATAGGGACAATATCATATTATTTAAATAAAGCAGGCATGTAATTGGAAACAAACCCTGAATCTTAAGGTGCGGTACGCCACCAGTCCATAATGTATATATATATATAATGTAGCGTATCTGTATCTAGGATATGTCTTCAGTGTTAGATGTGTGTGAGTCATAACTACTGAACTCCTTCTTGCTTTAAATGTAAATATGTTATATGCTAAAAAACCTTCACAGATTTAACCGTTTTATATGAATCCATCCCAATTTGACTGTATGGGTATCATTTTTGAGGTATTGTTACACTATAGTGCAATGATCTAAAATACATATTTATATATTTATAGAATGGAAATGATAACATAATATATTTTAAACCCATCATTCCAAAATTTTTTTTTTTTTTTTTTAAAGACAACTGTGGAAAAAAACATAAAAATGTAAAAACTGCAGGATTAAAAACATTGTAGCGTATAAGAACCAATTAATTTACTGGACCTAGTAATTAATGATAATTACATGGCAAAAATCCTTAAACTAGGAAAGGTACATTAGGGATTAAAAGCTTAATACATTTACATATCTGCTACAGGTATGTATTGTAGTGATTCTATGTATTTCAAATAATCAAAATCATTATTTATTGTGTGTCTCTGAATAAATCGTATTGGGATAACATGCACTAATAACTTGACCTGCGATTTCACCTGTATTTTGGGACTGTTATCATATTACACTGCAGCAGCATGCAGAATAAGACCGATCGGGGACGTGTATTTTATCTTTCTTACCTTTGTTAGTTGTGCTATCTTCTTACACATTTTCACATGCAACTCCGGTGTATATTCTAGAGAAGAATGCAATTGGTTTCCTCTTGATCCATTGTATGTCCCATGGTGGAGATTTTTTGCTGAAGCCATACTGCATTTAGAGGTATCTTGTTCCTCACAGCTCTCCTAACACACACAGGCAAGTGGGTGCAGTGCTGCACAGAACATATTTTGAAGACTGTGGCACACTGAGAGCCTGCCAAGGCCTTCCTTGTCCCCACGCCTTCAGCAACTGCAGATGTCCGGATCCTTCATTAAAAAAAAAAAAAAAAAACACCCAGACCAGCAGGGCTGCAACATGTGCAGAGCTACTATTCATTCCTTATTGGCTGAAATGCTGACATTAGGATGCCGTGGATTCTTTTCACTGATGAATCCTTTCAGCAAACAGAGCTACTACTGAGCCAGTCACAATAATATATCTATCCTGCAAACTGAATATTAATGCAGCATTTCTTGTGTCCTTGATCCTCTTCCCTATTGTAAAAAAAATGCCAAGGTGCCCAGATAAGATAAAAAATGTGTATAAATGCCTATTAACCCAAAAAGCAATCTTTCCCAAATGTATTGTTGTGAAAAGAATAGCCAGATTATTATTATCCTTTATTTGTAATGTGCCAACATATTCCGTAGCGCTATACAAGGGTTAAGTACAAGGCAAAAATTATTAACATAATGAAAAGGAATGGAGGGCCTTGTTATTGAGCTATCAATCAAATGTACACAGTGCTTTCCCTAAAGCACCTAACAAGATTGAAAAGTCTCAAAAATACAACATAAACAAGATTCGGGTAAATCATAAGTGAGGAATGACAAATTCATGTGACTCATTGCAAACACACAGTGGGGGTGTATTCGCTGAAGGTTAATTATCTATCACAGTATGTGGCTTATTCATTGATGTATATAAAATATCACACTTTTAGTACAACAATGGAAGCTATCTTACTCAATTCATCAACATCACATATAATAGTTGTCAATCTACGAATCGGCATTTGCAGAGGTGGAGGCTCTACGGCGCCTCACACGCGGTTACAAACACCCACACAAGCGGGACTTTAACAAAGTAGAGCTAACACGCAATAACTAAATACGGACTTACACAAAAAAATACGAACCGCAGGACTTAGAAAAAAAAACATTACAACCTCCCAAAATACGACCTTAACGGCCGAACCGCTCGCACCTGAAAACATTAAAAACACAATAAATACATACAAAAAAGACATACAAATCTTACCCACAGCAAGGAGGGGCACCCAGGACCTCTGCGAGTGAAGTTACACCTCAATTTAAGTCCAAATTCCGAGTTTAGACACCCGAAAATCACCTAAGCGAGAGAAAAAATAGCCGCTGAAGAAAACGAAAACGAGGCTACAGGACCCTAAAGCCGAAAAACACCACCAAGCATATACGGATTTTCAAAAAACCTGTACGAGGTACAAGATACACTTTTAGCAAGGATGCTAAATCATCCACACCCGCGTACCACATACACATTCGCCACCATTTTACAACACTAACTTACACAATGCGGAAGTACACAGCTACACTAACAGCTTTCCCTCGCGCTTGCAGCCTATTTACACTACACACTGCACACATTGCTGACACTTACACCTCAGCTCCACAACAGTGCAAACCGACATTGCATGCGGTAGGAACATCAAAACAGATTGTCAGCTCTTCAGCACAATGCTTTCTGCATATATTACTTCCAAATAGGTAAAGTATATTCATTTATTAATTTATTAATTATTTAATTAGCATACAAAAATAAATATACACAAAAATAAACACTATCGCAATAAACACAAAAGCCATTCACCACGAGTGCCAACGCTGCTCATAGCACACAAAGCCTTGCAATAAGCGCAAAAAGCAGATCACCGCCGATCAAACAATAACACCAAAAGCGCCTATCAGAAAAAAAAATACAGCAACCAACAGCCTCGCAATGAGTGCCAAAGGCGCTCAGCGCGAGGCTCACAATGACCGCCGAAGGATCTCAGACCACCAAAAATATGAATGTCTGTGGCAAACAGCAGTACCTGCCTTACAATTTTTGACGGACAAGTTGCTAGTTAAATATAAAACCTTAGAATATGATACACAGCTAGAGCAATTATCCTGCGCGCAAAAGACGGGGTGTCGTTTGAACATATATACAGTTGTTCCCTGGGTTACAGGCGACCCGACTTACAGAGGACCCGTACTTAAAAAACAGGCTCCCAAGATTTTTTGCATGAGTTTGTTTTTATGTTCTGTTTGTTTGAATTAATAGAAAGACACACAATAGTTTCTGTAACTTATTATTACAGTACAGGGTTATTCATAGTATTATTGTTATTACACTGCATTATTATGACCACATATGAACCATTGTAGTATTTTTATTATTATTATTCATCAAGGATAGGACTTACATATAAATCCAGTTTAAAGACATTTTCAGGAATGTATCTCGTCCTTTACCCGGGGACCATACAGTGCCTTGCAAAAGTAATCACCCCCCTAGACTTTTTACCTATTTTGTTACATTACAGCCTTAAGTTCAATGTTTTGTTAATCTGAATTGTATGTGAGGGATCAGAACACAATAGTCTAAGTTGGTGAAGTGAAATGAGAAAAATATATACATAAAACTATTTTTTTAGAAATGGAAAACAGAAAATTGGCATGTGCGTATGTATTCACCCCCTTTGATATGAAGCCCATAAAAAGCTCTGGTGCAACCAATTACCTTCAGAAGTCACATAATTAGTGAAAGGATGTCCACCTGTGTGCAATCTAAGTGTCACATGATCTGTCATTACATATACACACCTTTTTTGAAAGGCCCCAGAGGCTGCAACACCTAAGCAAGACACACCACTAACCAAACACTGCCATGAAGACCAAGGAACTCTCCAGACAAGTAAGGGGCAATGTTGTTGAGAAGTACAAGTCAGGGTTAGGTTATAAAAAAATAAACAGGGGAGGGAGAGGGGTGAAAAGACACAAGGGAGGAAGAGAGGGGTGGAAGAGACACAGGGGAGGAAGAGGGGATAGAAGAGACACAGGTGATGGAAGAGACACAGGGGACGGAGAGGGGGGAGAGACACGGGAGGGGGGAGACAAAGGGGTGGGTAGAGGCTCACAATGAGTGCCAAAGGCGCTCATCCCAAGGCCCCCCATGAGTGACAAAGTTACAGACTTGGGCAAAAGCACAGCGCATGCCGCTGCCTGCAATGAGCGGCAAAGACACTGATTGTGTGGCTTGCAATGAGCGCCGAAGGTACTCATCGCGAGCTTCGTAAAGTAGAGGGGGGGAGAGGTTTGCAATGTGTGGCAAACAGCATTGCCAGGCTTAAAATTTTCTTGACGTCATTTTTTACGGGCATTTTTTATATGACTAACATAGTCTTCATAGTGTGTAACGCCTGCGTGACGGCATTACTCAAAGCTAAAATCCTCAAACTGCTGGGAAACCTTGCAACTGCTCATGTTGTCTCTGCAGTTGCGCATAATAAATTAATGCTGTTCTGGGAGCAGGGTCGAGTCATATTTTAATAACCACCACTTACTTTTGACGTCAGCAATGCGTAGCCAGCGAAATGTGGCACGTGTTGAGAGCTGACTTCATGGGTATATAATGTGTCAACCATCGTTGTCATGGGTAGAAAGTGCAATTTATCAGACTTTGCTCCATCGACTGGGCGGCTGTTGCCGTGTCAGACGCAAGACCTCCGAGAACAAACATTCGGCAACCATTGTTGGAGGATCAGAAGCTGGTGGCGGCAGTGTTATGGTCTGGGGATTATTTTCTTGGCGTTATCTCATACCTCTGGAAGGAACCGATTGTGTTATCTATCCATCCTTGAAGATCAAGTACACCAATACATGTTGACTGTCTGCCCTGGAGCAGAGGGGATCTTCCAGCAGGACAATGCAACATGTCATACAACCAGAATTGTCTAGGAGTGGTTGGTGGAGCACAACAGAGACTTCCAAGTACATCCATGGCCTCCAAATTCCCTGGACTTGAACCTCATCGAGCACCTGTGGGACCACCTCGATCGCCATGTTCGCTGCAGTCTGAATGGCTCCAGATACCATTGCCAACCTTCCAGCATCTTATTGACTCTCATACAGCAACTGATATTATCTTTGTTGCCTATTATGAACGGTCTCATCCACTAACTCTACACTTTCTATGTAATCAAATCAATAATTGCTAAACTCCTTGCATGTCCCTCACCTATCAGCAAAATTTAGAATAATGGAACTGAACTAGAGTAAATAACAGAGCTATAAAGAATATTAAAGGGCTTTCATTTATTTTTTTAATAGCAGGTAATCAATAAAATCAGCATTTGAAGAGACAAAAAGCAATGTAGCTTTTATCCAGATATCCAGACAAAAGCAAGTAGAGGGATGATGAGGTCTCACTAGATGAGTTAATTTCAGTAGCAATGTATATAGAATTTACTGGCTTCATCTGGGAAATAGTAGTCTTCCTATGAAACTGAAAATCTACAAAAATTATTCCTGGAAGGTATTGAGGTGATCCATGAGATACCCAATGCAGGGCTGTTCATGTGCTAGTATTAGATGAATGTTACTTTGACTTTATCGTTGGAGAACGTGGACTTCTGACAAAAACATTGTGCATTTTTTAAATGGCCTCCATACCATGTAAAAATATATATATATGTTTGAAAACTTTGAGTCTAAGAGCATACTTAAGTAGGAAAATGAGCCATAAAGCTAATTTGCAATTAGAAAAAATAAATGTTGATGCCGTTGGAGGACACTGGAGCAATTGAAACATCATGGAAGTTTAGTGTGTGAGAGGGGTGTTTACATTTCTTTAGAGCTGTACTTGCATCTATTTTTGCATTAATACAATAAAAGCACATATAATGTGCATATAAATTACATTGTTGTTAATTGTTAGAGCTTACATTTCCCTACCAGTGGTTTAAAAAGAATAATCATGCTACATATCTGGATCCAGTACCAATTCTTAGGTGGTAGGCACACACACACACAAACCATCCAAGAACACACCAAGACAACTGAAAGCCCTGATAAATTATCTATATCACAGTATAAAATAAGACTTTTATATTAAATTGTTTTTCAAAAGTTATACTTTCATTTATAATCCTTTATAATATTACTAGAATATGTGGTTAGATATATTTTATTTCTAAAAACGGCATGATTTTATAGATGATTAAATAATTGATTGATTGAGTAATTAATTAACCTACAACTTGAGGGTAGAAACAAGAATAATTATATAAAGGAGTTCATTTGTACCCAGACCTCCATATCCTGAGGCAGACTCTTAAGGAAATGTCTTTGTGAAGGATATTTTTATTCTTGCCCAAAGGGGAAGAATAAAGTATAAAATATCTGACGCAGATGATTGACACAGAGAGATTATAATGTTGCGTTCTGCCCGCCCATGCGTTGACTGTGTTGTATTTTCTTATGAAGTAGCACGCAGGTCCCGGAGTTGGAGGTTTTTGGCAGAGATGGAGGAAGTGGGCAAGTTCTGAGAGCAGTATATTGCGGTTTTGTTTATTTCTATTCATCTAATTACGAATTTACACTTAATCCTTGATTACACATATTTATAGATTACACATAATAGCAATAGACATAAATTAAATTACACACATAGATACACATAGAGCTAGGTCACTGCTTACACACACCCCCATCCCATCCCCCACACCCCATTCCCCAACAGTTAAAAAATACACATAATACACAATTCTTTTCTTCTTCATACATATACAGAAACACTTATTTTTATTTATCCCTATATTGTTTTTGAGATTTAAATGCAGGGAGGAGAGAGGAGGGGAGGAGGAGATGAGGAGAGGCGAGGAGGAGAGAGAGGTGACCCTGGGGAGTGGTGGAGGAGAGGAAGAGGTGAGGAGTGGTGGAGGAGAGGAGGAGGAGGTTGAGGAGTTGGCGGAGGAGGAGATGGAGGAGGAGGAGAGTGATGGAGAGTGGAGGAGAGGAGGAGGTGGGTGGTGACAGCACGGCCCTAACAAGAGGCACATACCAGGGACAAAGGGGGAGGCCTGATTCCAGGGGGTGGTAGTTCGGGGGAGGGACAGGCATCAGGGACAAATGAGGGGAGGGAAGTCCGGCCACGCATGGAAGGAGGTATAGTCAACAGCAGTGGGCACAGCGCAAAGAGATGTGAGATCTGTCAAACACTGTTTTGATGACATCAGGGCCAAGGTGAGGAGGATGATGGCCAAGGAGGAGAAGCAAGTTGCAGCACCAATTGGTGGCCCCCAAATGACTGTGTGCTACGAGTAGTAGAGGGTGGTAGAGGGTAGCCAAGAATCTTCTCAGTCAGATGCCCGCCGCTGGAGCTTCAGGCCTTGTGGCCCAGCAGGACCCAGCCTCCATGTCAAGTTAATATCACATACACGAACATGCCACCACATGTCCATCACACACACAACACATGTACATGATGACCAACAAGGACACTGACATGTCAGCTCTATGGAATTAACAAGGGATAGGTGGATGCGTCATTAAATCCATGAAGCTGACAAATCACTGTCAACAATAGAGAATCCATGTATTGCTGTGCCCATGCAGCGTATGCAGTTACAGACTTTGGCCAGAATCAAGATAGCATTAGGAGCCAAGAACAATCAAGATCAAGAACCAAAGAATAGATCACATCTAGCATATGATAGCTAATCTGAGTTGCAATTAGGAGAATCGTCCAGGTTCAAGCCTAGATGTCAGATAGTTAGGAATAAACACAAAACAATGTATTATTCATCATACTAATAACATATACCTTTATTTTCTCTCTTTCAGCATCAAGGAGGTCTGGGTGAGCCAAAGATGAGGGTGCCGGCTCCATCGGAGCAGGAAGTTGAGGAGCGAGCCCCCGCCCAGCAGGAACTGGCGCAGGGGGAGGAGGAAAGAAGAGGACCCAAGGGCCCTGGTTCGGAGGAGCAGGATATCATCTGGCTTGACCCCATCTGCTCCTCCCCTAAGCAGTGCTGGAGACTGGCCACCACCACCACTAGGCCCAGCAATGACACCACCACCCCCATGGAGTGAGGCTCCTGCCGGGCCCTCTGGATGGCGGCGGACCACAGCGCATTTCAACACCTGACTACAGACGCCTTGCGCAGTGCTCTGCTCCCCAGCCCCACCTCCTCCACCCCAAAAGTCTCCTTTAACATGTTCTAACACCTGTATAACTGATGGATGTGATGTCAATGTTGATGAACAAAATCATATTGCAAAGGTGATAGTACACCTTGACCACTGACGCTGGTCAAAGCTAAGCATTTATTGTGACAGTATTTAGCACTGTACTGTACATGCATGATTTTTTATTTTTTATCCTCCTTCGTCTTTTTTTTTTTTACCACTTTTTTTCAGATTTTTGTTTTGGAATCACACTGTATATGTGAAACTTGATTGGATTACACAGTCCAGAGGTTTAAGCATTTGTTTTATTGAGCATATATAGACAAGTTGTAAGTGCTATGCACATTAATAATTTCTTCAATTAAATGGAGTGATTTCTGATGATCCTTTTTATCAGATTCCGGTTGCAGTGGTGTAGTGACCACATGTGACCCTTGTAGGTGCTATTCATCATGCTTATTCTAGACTATGACACTACCCCCTTTAGGTATCCCCTTTTTCCCAAAAACAAGCCTCATGCCCTCCCGGGATCCGCCCACACCACACCCATGAAATTAATGCACAGTCTTGTCCATTTCTGATTGTGGTATCTGTACGAAATAAAGCATTGTTATACCGTTTCACCATGTCAGTGTGTTTTGGGACATCCACATACATCACATTTGTGTCACATTCCTATATCAGTAAACTAATGAGCCCTTGTTACTATGTAATAAGTTAATACATATAAACACAATTATAACAATAATAATAGTAATAATATCGTGAGATATCATGTACTGTACTAATATATATAAAAGTCCAATTTGTGATACTGTGGTGTGTCAACATTCCCCTGAAGGCCTGATAGGAATATGACAGGTGATAATGTAAAATGATTGATAGCAAAACACTTAATGGGAGGTCACCAAATGATAATGGCCACCAGCAATGGCGTGGGACTTTCCAGGATGGGCGTAACGGAGATGGAGGTGAGTTGGCTGTTGATCCACGTGCCTCTGCCCAGTCTCCGTGTGTGTTTGCTGCGCTTCCTGAAGGGTTAGAGTAGATTAGTGTGGTGTATGTTCCCCTGGTCCCCTTCAGAATTGCTAAGTGGTGGTGGTGACGGGTTTGTGTGCCTCAATGAAGCTGTGAGCTATACCATGTAGGGCCACTGCAGGTGGGAAGGTCATATCAGAGAGGTCAGACAAATCACAGTCCACTAGAGAGGGAACTGGCAACCCACTCCAGTATCTTTGGCATGCAAACCTAGTGGATAAGCACATACAGAGACATAAGTAAGTGAGCTGCAGTCCATAGGGTCACAGAGAGAAGGACACTATTTGTTTTGCCAAGGTAGATGTGATGAGTGAGATGTATAGAAGATGATCTTTGTATATTTAGTGTCCACATTAGAGCTTCTGTGAGTGAGAAAGGGTTAATATGTCCGCCATTTTAATGTATTTGTGTTGCAGTTTAATGAGGTAGTGTGTCTTTAATATCTTTCAGCATGTTGCAGCATGGCTTTTCATATTGACATATGCATGACCAATACAGCCTATGAGGAAAATAACATGTTATTTTTTTAACTATTTGATAGTTGGGAATTGTTGTGCATGTAATTGTAATGCCTTCCATTGCTTTGGCCATATTTTAAAGTCCACTGGTGTGTTTTTATTGTGATTTGCAGTGTTCCAAGCTAGTCTGTAAACCCTTTGCGGGTCCTATTTGGAACCTGTCAGTTTTGGGCTTTCATTTGCGGGCTTGACTGCGGGTGCGGTCTTGAGCAATCTTTGCACTTAAATAGCGATTTGCAGCACTGATACACCCGCAAAGCCTGCGGGCTTGAAATTCGCTGAAGTTACAGAGCTATAACATTAGCCAAATCCGCAACAGACATGGCGACATCAAAACTCGAAAACCATTTTTGCGCATGTTGCATGTGCGGCAGTGAACATGATCAATCAGTCAAACCCGTAGTTATGGGTTTAGATGGAGCCAATGGCAAAAGAGATCATCATCATTATGTCACTGAAAAATGGAGGCTAGATTTCAATCCCTTACGGGTTTGAAGTACGAGTTACGATCGGACCCGCATTCCATAAATAATGCAATATTAATAAATCAGTAAATATGATATTCAAGTCCATGCGAGTTCCATTATATGTATTACACATTGATTGCTGGGATCGATATAACACGGAAACTAAACATTAAAAAAAGTATTTTTTATTGCAGATATGCGAGCTTAAGAATGTTGTGCTATTCATTTTAATACCTAACATCCCTTTTATATTTACACCTCTCTTTTTTTAACATAGCCGACTGAAATGTACCAATTTAGATAAAGTCTCCAAGTAGTATAAAGCACTTACCGTATATACTCGAGTATAAGCCGACCCGAGTATAAGCCGAGGCACCCATTTTACCACAAAATACTGGGTAAAATGAGTGACTCGAGTATAAGCCGAGGGTGGGAAATGTGCTGCCCCCTGTGTCCCTCTAGTGGCCTCTGTGTCCCCCTCTTTCTCCGTGTCTCTTCTCCCCCATCCTCATCCTCAACCCCCTCCTCAACCTCAACCCCCCTCCTCAACCTTCCTCCTCAACCCCCTCCTCAACCCCCCCATCGTCATCCTCAACCCCCATCCTCAACCTCCCTCCTCAACCTAAACCCCCCTCAAACCCCCATCATCAACCCCCCTCCTCATCCTCAACCTCCCTCCTCAACCTTCCTCCTCAACCTCAACCCCCCTCCTCAACCCCTCCTCCTCAACCTCCCTCCTCATCCTCAACCTCCCTCCTCAACCCCCCATCCTCAACCCCTTCCTCAACCTCCCTCCTCAACCCTCCCCATCCTCAACCCCCTCCTCAAGCCCCCCATCCTCATCCTCCCTCCTCAACCCCCCCATCTTCATCTTCAACCCACACCTCAACCTCAACCCTACCCAACCGCAACCCTCAACCTCAACCCCCCTCAACCCCCCATCATCAACCCCCCTCCTCATCCTCAACCTCCCTCCTCAACCTCAACCCCCCTCCTCAACCCCTCCTCCTCAACCTCCCTCCTCATCCTCAACCTCCCTCCTCAACCCCCATCCTCAACCCCTTCCTCAACCTCCCTCCTCAACCCTCCCCATCCTCAACCCCCTCCTCAAGCCCCCCATCCTCATCCTCCCTCCTCAACTCCCCATCCTCTTCTTCAACCCCCTCCTCAACCTCAACCCCAACCGCCCCTCCTCAACCCCATCCTCATCCTCTCTCCTCAACCCCCATCCTCAACCCCCCTCCTCAACCCCTCATCCTCAACCTCCCTCCTCATCCTTAACCTCCCTCCTCATCCTCATCCTAATGACGCGGCGTGCATGTGACGTCACATGCGCGCCGGCGCCAGGTCAAGGAGCGGAGGCCGGAGTACAAGCAGGTAAGTGAGGGGAGAGGGGGGGTATTTAGGGGGGTTCAGGTGGAGGAGGGGGGTTGAGGGGGGTTTAGGTTGAGGAGGGGGGAGGGAAAGAGACACGGGGGGGTAGAGAGACACACGGGGGGTTAGAGACACAAGGGGGGGTCAGAGACACACGGGGGTTAGAGAGACACACAGGGGTTAGAGAGACATGGGGGGGTTAGAGAGACACGGGGGGGGGGTTAGAGAGACACGGGGGGGAGAGTGACTCGAGTATAAGCCGAGGGGGCCCTTTTTTGCCTTAAAAAAAGGGCTGAAAAACTCGGCTTATACTCGAGTATATACGGTATGTCTTCTCTTGCCCTTATACCATCTGCAGCAGAAGCACTAAGTGCACATAAAAACCTTTACTGACTGCAACTTGTGGAGCTTTACTACATAACACTTCTTTCTGCACTGCATGTTAAATAAACATATTTTTCTTCATATTTGACGCTGATACTCAATTCTTAATAGTTCAATTGGCTATTGAACAATATTTAAGAACCTAAACCCATTCAATATTATACTTTATTAACAACAAAAATATTACCAGATCAGAACATGTCAGAATGCACTTTTTATCAAATAAATTCATGCTAAAATCATTGGGATTTTATACTTAAAAAGAATTATTTTAAAAATGGAAAAACTTTATTGGATGGTAGTGAATTGTATTTAGTGGATGGTACATAGAAGCAAATACAAGTTAATGTACTAAATGAGAAATACATTTAGTTATATGCTAGAGTATTGTCTCCTGATTAAATATAATACAAGCCCAAATATATAAATAACTGGAGATTGGAAATTATACATTAAGAAGTTTATTTTATTTTAATAGCGGCGTATTTTTGAGAGCAAGTGTCAATAAAGTTTTTCTATTTTTAAAATAATTTTGTTACAAATGTGGTGTTAGGTACCATAAAAAGTTCTCTCTAAAAAAAAAAAAAGACTTTATTTCAACTTACTCACTTGTTTTGCAAATTATATGAGTCTCATCTACTCACGCATATCTAGTGAATTTAGTATTTCTGGCGCTCTGGGAAGTTGCTGTTCAGGTCATTTTATGTAAAATGGTATTCTGGCCCAGAACATTAGTTTCCCTAGTTTTTAGGCTTATAACATGAATATCCCATAGTCATGCGTGTCTGGCAAATTTAATATTTTTGGCGCTCTGGGAAGTTGTTCCAGCTCATTTTACAAAATATTGTTTTCTGGCCCGGGAATGGGTACTAGAAAGTAGTTTCCGTGAAATTTTTGAAGCGTATTACATAAATCCCATCTAGTTATGAGTGTCTGGCAAATTTTGTCAGGCTCTCTGGGAAGTCGCCATGCAGGCTCATTTTACAAAATATTATATTCTGGCCCATAAAGGGTACTTGAAACTAATTTCCCTAGAAGCTTTGATGCTTATTACAGAAATCCCATATAGTCATGTGTGCCTGGCAAATAAAGCATACCAGCAGATGGGTTTTGGCTCTTACATGTTGTTCTCAATTGTATTTAGCACATCCCAATTATTTTAGCATGAATTTCTTTTATAAAGAGTGAGTTCCTGCCTATACCCGGTGCTATATTGTTTTTTAAAGGGATAGCAAAGTATGATATTGAATGGTTTTCAATTCTTAAATATGTTCTCAAGAGAATTTAACTATCTCAGTGACATTAGCATCACTTTCTTTGGTAAAGGACCTGTTCATGTCCGTTCCAATTTTTACACCATCCAAATTTAAATTGTTATTTTCTTTGCAATATTGGAAATACACAGATTCTAAATGCTTGAGAGACTTGCAAAATGTGATTGCGTACCATTGTTTCCTTATTTTGATTTTATTATTTAAAACTAAAGTATGACTATTCCAGAAAGCTATATGATCACCATTAAAGGGGTATAGACCTTTAACAACCATTGAAGCACTCTTTTCTTACAACAATTAATCTATTGATTCAGTGGCAAAGTGATCTGTGCTGTTAATATCCACTATATTGAATAAAAGGGCTTATATATGGCTTGTATATTCTTAATTAAGACACAAAACACTATTCCTAAACTGGAATCTGGGGCTATACTTGGATTTGTTTTTCTTCATTTTTTGATCTGGTTGGGTACTTCCTTCATTTTCTTTTGTCTCTTATGCAACGGGTCTGCTATCTGTACTGTGGATAACAATAGCTTACTTATTATTTTACTTAATAACAACAAAAGTCAAAATTTACTTACAGCCTTATTAAATTGCGAGTTGGCCAATTGAATAGGACTCTATTTAAGCACAAAGGGCCTAATTCTATTAACGGCCGTAAAACGGCCACAAGGCTGCGATTCCTTGCGGGGGTTCCGTTATCTTGCAATTCAATTATACGGCTCCGCAAGGATCTCCTCTTACGGCCGGCCGTATATCTTGCAACCGGCCGAAAGCTCAGAAAACTTTAAACGCAAAAATAAATTCAAGACGGCACTGTAAAGCTCTGTAAATGCTAGGGATCATATTGGGGGACATGAGGATTAATAGCAACCCCCTCTCAAGCTTGCACATCAGCCCAAACCCGAGTTTACATTAACTGTTTATTTTCCGGCCGCAGCTTGGGCGGGTCTGAGGTGCTCCAAGCCCTCAGGACTTTTTACATGGATATTTGACATAAATTAAAAAATAATTTATTTACGGATTTGAGTGTAGGGGAATGTTGTGCTATTTTTGCTAACACCTACAATCACTTTATAGTCTCCTCAGAGTGCAGGATGGCTTTATTTTGGCTTTATAATGTGCTTAATTGGTGCTAGCGGGACCTTTTTTCTGCAAGTAAGCTGCGGCTCGGTTTTAGCCTTGCAGAGAGGGTTCCCGGAGCAATAGAATCGCAACCGGGCTTTTCTTGCGGCGGGGGATAGCAAGGCGCCGGCCGCAAGCCTGCCAGAATCCCCGGCCGGAGGGGAATAGAATAGCCGAATAGCTTGCGGCCGGTCCTTGCGGCCCCGCATCTCCTACGGCCGATAATAGAATGAGGCCCATAGTATGTTACCTTGCTTTTGGATAAAAGTTCACTAACTAAAAACTTCTGTAAAAATAATATGCTATGTGCTTAAATAGAGCCCTATTCAATTGGCCGAATTGCAATTTAATAAGGCTGTTAATCAGTAATATCTTTTCTCCCTTTTTCCCATTGCATTACCAGTGTGAGTAGTGTTTAAGAGCAACATGGATAAATATGCTGAAACTATGCCAATACTGGAAACTATTAGTGACAGCTAAGGAACCTCAAGTCAAATCTGTTTGTACAACTTCACCTAACCTCTCTTTACCTGAAACTAAAGCAGCCAATAAAACACCTTCTACAAAAAAATCAGCAAAAGGCATCTCTGACACATTCTTTTATTAGAGGTCAAGTTAAGTAAACTTTCTGCTAAAATTGACGCAGCTCTGATACAGCTTACAGCCCATGATAAGCGAATGCTGTAAGCGGAGTCTCGTATATCAACTCTAGAGGATGAATTGGTCTCTACAAAAGAAGATACTAAATAAAGTGGCCAACACATAGTATTCTTCCGTGATATAGTAGATGATCTAGAAACAGAGGGTGTCAAAAAAACTGTATATTTTTACTTTTTGACACACAGGATCTTGGTGTCAGCGCATAATAAAGGGTCCCTAAAGGCAGAGTGCCCAAAGCCAATTATAATAAGAATTTAAGATGTTGTTGACAAAACAAGGCTTCTTGCAGTATTTCGAAAATGCTAAAATTTAACATAAGAAACCAATCTGCTTGTATTCCAGGATTTTTCCATCCTAATGGAGCAAAAAACGAAGGGAATATGCTAAACAATGCAACTACCTCTAAGTAATTATAGGAGAAGATCTACTATTGGACAGAAGGGATTCTGATGGTGGGATGTGACATGAATAATGTTACGAAACAGCTGAAGGACAGGGAAGAAGGCCACACAAGAATCACAACAGGCTTCAACGTTCACAGAACACCTATTGTTAACTGACAAATGACAAACAACCAATTTCTAGAATTGACTATGGCTTCCTATCAGAAAAAAATTAAAAACACAAATCCGCAGTACTATAATATTTGATGCATTAATAATGTTAGAATTTGCAGCTATTGTGCCATATACCCTAAACTGGATATTACCGTCATACTTCTACACTTCCGAATCTTTTAAGAATGCATGTGAAACTCATTGGCATACGTTTATTTATAATAATCTGGCTTCAACAGATGACCATAATTTACTTTGGGAGTCCTCTAAGGCTGCTATGAGGGGTTCTCTTATTGCATTTGTCTCCGGGAAATGGAAGGAAGCCAGAAAACGACTCCAGAATATAAACAAAGATCTACCTGAAGCATGTTGTAGTCATCAATTAAACCCTATGCCTATAACTAGGAAGTGTTACTTCAAATTAAAACAGATGTATGATTCTAGGGTGGGAAGAGCTACCAATCTGTTTTGATGTTCCTGCAGCAAACAATGTAGATTGTCTTGGTGACCTGAGGTGTAAGTGTCAGCAATGTGTGAAGTGTGTAATGTAAATAGGCTGCGTGCGTGAGGGGAAACCGTTTGTGTAGCTGTGTAGTTCCGCATTTTGTAATGTGAATGTTAGTATGTGCAAGTTAGTGTTGTAAAATGGCGACGATTGTGTATATGTTATGCGGGTCTAAAATGATTTTGCGTCCTTCATAATACTGTATTGTATACCTCGTATGGTCCTGTGTAAAAGTCGTATGTGTGTGGCAGAGTTTTGCGTGTTTAGGGGTCGTGTAGCCTCGTTTTCTTTTTTTTTCGGCGGACATTTTTTCTCTCGCTTTGGGGATTTTCGAGTGGCTCAACTCTTGAATTTGGACTTAAATTGACGTGTAACAGCACTTCCAGACGTCCTGGGTGTCCCCCCTTGCTGTGTGTGATGTTTTTTAAATTTATGTTTGTATTTAGTGTTGTTTTCGTGTTTTTTGGTGTGCGCGGTTCGGCCGTTAAGTTCGTATTTTTTGCGGCTCGTATTTTTATTTATGTAAGTGTTACGGGAAGTATTTTTTTTCATGCTACAGGTCTCGCAGTGTGAATTGTGTATTTGAGTTTTCTGTTGATGTGTAGTCCCGCGGGTCGAAGGTATGATGGTAAAGTGGTGCGGGGTCGTAGCGATGAGCGCAAACGGCGCTCATCCCCACCAGCCCAGGGAACACCTTTGGTGCTCCTTGCCTGGCCGCAAGCCCGCAGTTTCCCCGTTGCGTTACCAACGTATTTTGGCAAGCCCGGCTGCTGACAATTATATATGTGATACTTGGAGTTAAATGATATGTGGTACAGTACAACCTTTGCAATTTCTTGCAATTGGTAAAAAATGGGCCTCTCAATGTAGAGAAAAATAACAATTACTAAACAATGGAGAAGAGCCCTTAATCCAGCATGATAACAAAGGTCAGTTGTAGTAGTATATAGCTAACAGTAATAGATGGAGAGAGATAATCCTTTGATCGTCACAGATCCTCCTACCTGAGAGCAAACCTACTGTATGTTAATGCCCCATTTCAGATTTATAGCCCTAAAGCTAAACCACAAAAAAAAAAAAACTAAATTGCAAAGAAGAGAAAAACATTGACCACAACAAACAGTGATATCCTCGAAAAAAGACTAGTGTGCTCTAATGCACTAATTCCCATTATTTTCCTGGGTTACCTATCTAGGGGTAGATTAAAACAAAAGCTCTGAAAACAACATACACCCAATATTGTGGGACAGCATAGGCTTGCATATCAATAAACTGGCAAGGTGACTAAATTATCCAATCGCATTAGCTGGAAATAATAGAACTGCCTCTGAGAGAACCAGAGGCTTAAAGTCACAAAAATGCCAAGAAAAACCAAGCCTACAACAAAGACCTTACATTATAGCCTAATTGCTTGTTTCACAGCTTTAGCTGCTTTGTCAAAGGCAGACGGTCTAATAGAGATGGCGGCACTGAGTCTCGGGTTTAAATAAACCATCAGTGATGACATCAGTTGCTTCTGATTGGCCTGATTGGTACATTTGCTGGGATTGGCTAGCAGAGGAGGGGTAGAACCACTTCCCAAATGAAATGAGCACAGAGAGGAAGTGATGTCATGTTGATCCAAAGTTGATCCAAATAAACAAAAAGAGAAGGTAGAGCCGCCTATAGGATGGAGGGTGTAAGGTCCATTCATCCGTCCTTCACACTTCACTAACATAATGAACAGAGAGAGGAAGTGATGTCACATTGATCCAAAGTTGATACTTATAAAGAAAAAGAGAACTAACTACAATGTATATTTTAATATCTAGAGCCCCTAATTAAATGTTATTCCCAGACCGCTAGCATCTATCTCAATTTCTGTGTTAGTAATCACTTGACTTAAGGTACCGATAGCTCGCCTTTGTCAAACACTATTGTGCTAATATTGCATTGTACTAACTCCTGTGGATACAAAAAAGCCTTTGTTAAATGTTCTAAATCTCTTTCTGTCTGCTAAGTGTGATTAACTGCTCGCTCGTTGGCAGCAGGCTGACACTGACTAACTACATCATGAACTACGTCATCAAAGAACGCTCTTAATCATAGGGGAACATACTGTGGAATGACAATTAGGATCATAAATGTATCTCTTAAGTATCGCCAATATGTCAAAGAAGAACATACCCTAGTGATGGCCTTTGTCATAACCTCTGGGACTATCCTATAATCAAGAAATTCTGAAACATTATAATCGGTTTCGTATAAAAAACGCACAAATTAACCTTTGTCTTGGAACCAGAATGGGTAACATTTGGACACCAAACCAATATCAACAAGAAAAGGCTATTAAAAGATCAAATAGGTCATAGCAGGATTTTAAACATAGGATGTACTTATACCTTTCTTATAAAGGAACAATGCACAGCTTCTTTTTTTAAACTGTGGCTTTGTTCTATGCATCTGAGGTGCCTACATACTAGAAGAGGACTATTAGCCATATTCAATTCCAGCCTCGTAAGTCCAACGTGAAGCACGTAACGGCTGCGGGGTTGAAATTTGGCAGACTTGCGTTGCTATTAAATTAGAATGGGCTGCGAGCTATGAGTGAGATACGCTATTTCGTAAACCAGTTCTCGTTCGCGGGGTTTGCATGCTCCAACGCAAACAATTAAGCAAGCACATAGTTACGGGTTCAGATGGAGCCAATGGAAAAAGAGATCCTTAGCATTACGTCACTTAAAAAGTGGAGGGTAGTGTAAAAGTAAATATCAAAGTATTTACCAGGAAATATCTGTCCCTGTCCATTCTTCTCTGTATCTATATAGTGTGCACACTGTAGAGAAATAAGACACAGACACGGTGTTTCTGTATAGTAGTTCTCAAAGCATTCTGTATTAAAATGGCAGTTTACACGTTTATATGTAGAAAACGTTATCTGATCAAGCGTCACATGATTCCTTTGTCTAGGAATTAATAGCTTTATTGATTGGTTCAAAATTGCTGCAGTGTGTCGTCATCATACTGGTCAGTTTAGGGAGGAGCCGTCCATTTGTCCTTATTTGGTCACGGATGTATGCATCATCAGGCACTCCCATTTGTAGTTCTGTCTTCCATCTTGTTTGTAGTTTCATTCTCCATTTTAGGTAACCTTCTTGTCATTATAAGTGAGTAAGGAATGCAGACAAGGATAATAACATGTAAAAAGACATTTTCCTAATTATCATCCATAACAGTCCCCCCTAAAATGTACTGTTTTTATGTTATTAATGAATGTGCAACCTAAGAAAAGCAGCTGTGCTTATGTTAGTGCGTGATGAGGGGTAAACTCCCCCCTAAACACTAGGTGTATATCTGTCCCTGAGGATG
This sequence comes from Discoglossus pictus, assembly GCA_027410445.1. Taxonomy (NCBI): domain Eukaryota; kingdom Metazoa; phylum Chordata; class Amphibia; order Anura; family Alytidae; genus Discoglossus; species Discoglossus pictus. Next base: position 60,071,526 of record CM050163.1, read on the forward strand.
AGGTGCATGACTGCTAGAAAGCCCTAAACATCTGTGCTGTGAACGCCCGTTCTTCTTTGTACATTTGAGTAGCCATGGCTTACCCATGGCCCCTCCTGCCACTGTCACAGACAAGTCAGATGCCTTTCCCTAGCCCCTTGTATCAGGAACATGTGGGACAAGGGGTTTATGTGGAAACCTCACTCCTAGATACAATAGACCATAACACTCTATGTGACTCCTCACAGTTGTCATCATCACAAAATTCTCGGTGCACAAAGGTTGATGTGACTCCAGTAACTGACTTCATAAAAATATGTTCGGACACAGGGGATAATACAGCAGGTAACAAATGTAAGAGTTATCAGTATTGAAAGAAAGACAATGTCAACCTGTAAAAATACTCTCTGCCATCAAAACCATTTATCCCAATAGTCTATGTTTCCAGAACTCTCCTTCAATTCTTGTGCCAAGTTGTTTAGTTCTTTAATGGCTAAAGTAATCTTACCGTTTGGACCCATATTATCAGGTATGTAGGTGCAACAGTTGTCAGTGTCGGTGTCGGGGAGCATTTTACACCCCCCCCCCCCCTCTTTAGCATGTCTAGTGCCATTCTATTCTGGAAGGCCATGTGTGATGTAGCCTTCAATTGTTCTGCAACTCCTTGCAGAGCGTCTCTTGTATAATCCACAAACCTTTGTTGGTTATAATATATATATATATATAATTGATTCAAGCAACATTTTATTTACACCAATCATTGGTATCAGTGATTCAAATCCTGCGGCTATCTGGTTTCGGCCTTTGAACTCATCAAGCACCCCCCTTGGGACTCCACTAGAATCTATGTACACATGGGAATCAAAACTTTCTTTAGGTTCAGATGATAATGTATGTCTCTTCCTTCTGGACTGTGTCTGAGGAACATTATCTAGATCACCATAATAGGTTGGAACAATGTGTAACGGCATTATGGCTTTAGTCATGGTACGTTCCCCACGCCATACTCCTGACAGTCTTACCCTGAGTTTCATATCTCCACACAACCAATATACGTCCCCCAAAGATTGTGTCTGATTGACTAGCATGGTGGCTGAAGTGTCAAAACCCACTTGGGAACCTCTGTAGGTTGAACCCCTGAGAAACGTTTCTCCTGTAACACGTATAATTTCCAGGGTACTCAGTTATACCTCTCCCTGGGTGGGGATTACTAGTCATCATGGGGTACGTTTTCCTCCATTGTTCACTTCTTCTGGACCTTCCGTCTTTTGCAATTCTTTGAGCAATCTTAAATCTGTTGGCAGAGTCTGCATTGTATAAATGTTTATTTCTCCATCCACCTCTCTCCTTTCCATTTCCTGTGATACCATTGCTGCCTTCTTAGCCATCTGGTCTGCTAGATGGTTTCCTCGTGCTTCGTCTGAATTTAGCTTCCCATGTGCCTTTACTTTCAGTATGGCTACTTCCTTCGGGAGTGCTAAAGCATCTAGTAGTTCACGGATGGCTTTGTCATGCTTCACTGGAGTGCCTGCGGCTGTCATGAATCCTCTAGCTCTCCAGATTACTCCAAAGTCTTGAGTCATTCCCAGAGCATATCTTGAGTCTGTGTAGATGTTGGCTCGGACTCCTGTCGCAATCTCACAAGCCTTGGTCAATGCAATCAACTCTGCTTCTTGTGCTGACATGGAGGGAGGTAAGTGAGAAGGCTCGCATCACATCTTTTTCTGTAGTCACAGCATATCCTGTGTGATATTTTCCATTCTCATCAGCATACCTTGATCCATCTACATACAGAGTGATGTCTGGGTCTGTCAGGGCAAGGTCTTTTACATTCACAAGGTGTGAGGTCTCCATTTCCATTTGTTGAAGGCAGTCATGAGGTGGATTTGTGAGTCCTGGGACTGCATATGGGTCTCTGGCTTGTATACTGGGAGTGCTGTCTGCTTGCCAGTGGAGAGTTTTCTTTTCCACTCCTTCCTCTTCCAACTCCTCTTCCTCTGCAGATTCCCACCATTTTAATGCAGCTCCTAATGTCTTCCATCCATCCGGTGCGAACTTGGATATTGCAACATGTGGAATTTCTGTATCCCAATGCTTGTAGAGCGCTTCTGCTTCTTGTGGGGGCTCCACCGTAAGTGCACTATCTCCTGCTGCATTGTTGTACAATGTCTTTAGGTTTAAGGTGACCTGCTTCAATTTAGTGAGACTTGCTTCATATTGGAAATCTCGGCCTGGAAATGTTTATTCCACAGCGTGCAATATAGAGGGTCTTGTGTCACATCTGTGAGCGTCTGGCCGTTTCCACCACCTTCTAGTAGACGTCTTTTTACATATAGATTGGTTATTCCTGAGTTTGGGTTCAAAATCAGGTTGTACAATCAGGCTGTACAAAAGTATCCATCTTCCTTTCTCCCCCCTCTGGAAATGGTAAGAGAGTGGCTGGATTGAGAACATAGCATCTCTGTAAAGTAACATTGTCTGGTAGAAGAAGGGAACATTGCAGACGGAGGTGTCTGGCTGTAGTCATGTGCTTAGGTAGTCTGCTGTATGATGGCTGCAATATTATGTGGTGCCATAACTGTCAGAGGATAGCCAAGGACTATATACATCATATATGTAGAAGGATTAATTCGGGGGGTTAAGGGCTGCCTGTTTTCTTTTCCTGTATTTAATGTTTGCAAACTATTCAAATACAGACTCCATTTTAGATCAAATTCACATGCAAAATCTTTCTTCCAAATCACTTACTATAACATTCTAGGAACTATTCGCTTCAGTCCCGTACTTAACTTACAATAATTCCCAACTAACACTCCACTTCTTCCTTCATAGTTACCATAAGTGGAACAGTGCCTAGGTGAGGTCTGGCACTTACACAAACATAACAATTAGTCTTATTATGTGACTCTACGTTATATGTCGTCCATTCCAGTCATAAATTGAGGTCTGTGAACCCAGTCTCATTTGCTAGGGTTCCTTCGTACCTAGGTTCACTGATATCAGTCATCTGGGGTAATGCCTGAGTGTGTTGTACTTGCATTAGTCCTTCTGATATGAGTGGTGCGTTTAGATCTCTGAGCATAAATTTACCAATCCGTCCTTTTGCTTCTCCTCTAACCCAGCCACCTATTAGGTATGTACCTGCGTCTGTGGGTCTGGGGGTGAGTCGCATGTTAGCTCCAGTCTTGCCATTTGGCGAGCATTTGCCTGGCTTTATTAGAGTCATACGTTCAAGTAAAAGGCTTCCACTCAAATCTGTTCTATCTGAGGCACTCTGTAGTCTGTAGCCCCAAGCTGTCCCAGTGTTGCATCCTACAGCTTCCCAATGACTACAATCTTTTCCCAAGTCTGGTCTGTAACACATATGTGTATACATGTGCTGTGAGTGTCTTTGTACAAGTTACATTGTTGAGTCACGCTTAGCTGTTGGCAACATACAACATGACAATAATCAAAAGACAATGTGATCATATGTGGTTTAGATGGATTGTACCAAAATGTAATACCATCTTTCTTCTCACTAATGAATGCAGAAGGTTCTACTTTAGTTAAGAACAGACAGAAAAGGATATGTGTTATGATCATCATGATGTTGGCTGCTGTGGGTCTGGTGCTGCTTGTAATAAGATGCATGATCTGGATTCCAGAGGATTCTTTTTTTACAAATCTCTTGACCAAGCTCCAGGAAGTAGTTGATGAGTACCAGTGTCTACTTCTGGATCTGGAATAGGAGAAAACACTTGTGCATGTATTTTAGTCAGTGCTTGAGATAAAACAATCACATAATCAATAAATACATCAGATTTAAACTTCAATTGCTGAGGATAATAAGGATCTCTTGAGGGGACAGAGAAAAACTTCCCTTCTCTTCAATCCTTCCACAAAGGCTGCTCCCAGCAGGAATGATATATTACCACTGGCTGTTTTATCTTGTGGAGTGGCCTGATTTACTATTTCATCCGGAGCGCATTCTATTAATAACTCACAGAATTCTGTATCACCGTTGCAGACAGGCGTGTAGGGGTTGATTTACATGAGCAGAGATTGCTAATAAAAGCTTAAGAAGCTTAATAAAACATTGAATGTCTCCTATACCTTCCTTTTAAGAAAGATAACTATTCCCAAGGAGTAGTGGATACAGGGCACCAACTCCAGCAGAGATAACATATTAAATGCTTCGTCATAGGTTTTAAAAGGGGTTGGTCCTAAAGTTAGTCAACTCCCATTTTTTTTAAGTTGGGAGCCATGATGGGGCGGTGGCTGTGTGTTAAGAATTTCATGGTTTCTTGTTCCACAACCCACTAAAATGTAGCAAACACCATTCTTCTCTCAATAATACAGACAGACATATTTTCACATAAAACTCTAATACGCACACAGAGAAGGTGGGAGGAGAGAAGGGAATGGTCTGCTTTGCTTTGTCATAAGATGGGGTGGCCAATCCCTCTCATACAATGCAAACCGGTCACCTCCCTCTTCAAAGAGTACAGTATCGAACACACAGAAACTTCAGACAAAATATTTCAAAAGAATACACGCATATGTATGTACTTCACAAACACATCTGTCTTACACTTACAAACAAGATAAACTATAAATCCTCCACTGATTTCAGTGGTGGACACAGATTCTCTAACCTGCATTCCTCAATTGTATTGCAAAGAAAAGGAATTACAGTAAATACTCACACATTTATTTGCAGCAAAACACAAGATAATCCATCTACTTTATAAACAAAAGCAATCAGAATATTATATAAATGTATGTAAGGAAAAGTTCCTTAATATTTCTGTGTTCATACCTTAAACAGCATAGCAATACAGTAAAATATGTTAACACCTTCAAATACAACCTAGCATTGGCGTAGGAAGAATTCTAAGATTCGACCTTCAAATAGTTAAACCAGATGGGAGGGGGTGGATGAGGAATTTCTCTCAGTCTCTCTCTGTGATCAAGGTCAAAACAAAACACACAGAGAGAGAAATCAGCTTGTAGTTTTTTTTTTTTCTTTAGGGAGAGAAGTTCTAAACTGCATTTCTTATCAAAACATGCATAACAACCAGCAATGACATAGCATATAACATTATAATCATCAAACCTTTTCTGCAGAAAACTTAAGATTCAAAAGACATATGATTTCAAGACCATGCGCATATACGACACACACACGTAACCACCCGTAGTGAATGACAGACGTCCCTTAAAGTTTTCAAGCTACCAAGCCGGCCCGAACATCATGACCCTCAAGGGATATCGTCCATCCAACATGCATAGACATTTCCCAGGGAAACAAATATCTATTTCCCCAGGGCACACATATGCAAGTTCGTATTTGCGACCTCTGGTTATATGTATTTGTACGACACTGGGCACAAATCATCAGTCTTCCAGATAGTCACAAATAAACATGTGTGTCCCCTGAACCATATGTCTAATGAATCTCTACAAACAATACCAACAGACCACACACATACACACACAGGCGACAGATATCACTATATTTTGTACAGGGTTCTTAACGGACTTGAGGCAAAATATCACCTGTACTTTTGTAATCGTCACTTACAACAGAGCTAGACAACGGGCAGAATTCCAAGAACAGGTCTACACGGATAAGGTACTAATCATGTCCTTACCGTGTACCGGAGGGGATCAGGCTCCGCCTGTTCTCATGAAGTCTGTCCGAACTCCCCTTCTCCGCTGCAGTTCGATTAAACCTCAAGTCCCATCTGGGGTGCCATTTGTAAAAGTAAATATCAAAGTATTTACCAGGAAATATCTGTCCCTGTCCATTCTTCTCTGTATCTATATAGTGTGCACACTGTAGAGAAATAAGACACAGACACGGTGTTTCTGTATAGTAGTTCTCAAAGCATTCTGTATTAAAATGGCAGTTTACACGTTTATATGTAGAAAACGTTATCTGATCAAGCGTCACATGATTCCTTTGTCTAGGAATTAATAGCTTTATTGATTGGTTCAAAATTGCTGCAGTGTGTCGTCATCATACTGGTCAGTTTAGGGAGGAGCCGTCCATTTGTCCTTATTTGGTCACGGATGTATGCATCATCAGGCACTCCCATTTGTAGTTCTGTCTTCCATCTTGTTTGTAGTTTCATTCTCCATTTTAACCTTCTTGTCATTATAAGTGAGTAAGGAATGCAGACAAGGATAATAACATGTAAAAAGACATTTTCCTAATTATCATCCATAACAGTAGATTTCGAAGTCCTACGTGCTTCAATTACAGTTTGCGATCGGACCCACAGGGCAGATATACTGCAATATTAAAGCCGTTAATATGATATTCTATCTCATGCGAGTTACAGTATATGTCGTAGCACAATGATTGCAGGGATCGATATAACACAAAATATGAACATAAAGACCAACTCTATGGAGCGTACGGCTTATTGTCGTCCTATGTACAGATACTCCAGTCTCTGCTGTGGAACTCTGCAGCTCCTCCAGGGTTATCTTAGGTCTCTGTGCTGCCTTTCTGATTAATGCCCTCCTTGCCCGGTCCGTGAGTTTTGGTGGGCGGCCGTCTCTTGGCAGGTTTGCTGTTGTTCCATGTTCTTTCCATTTGGTTATGATAGATTTGAGGGTGCTCCTGGGGATCATCAAAGATTTGTATATGTTTTAATAACCTAAACCTGACTTCTCAAGAACATTGTCCCTTACTTGTTTGGAAAGTTCCTTGGTCTTCATGGCAGTGTTTGGTTAGTGGTGCCTCTTGCTTAGGTGTAGCAGCCTATGGGGTCTTTAAAAAAAGGTGTGTATATGTAATGACACTTAGATTGCACACAATTGGACATCATTTCACTAATTATGTGACTTCTGAAGGTAATTAGTTGCACCAGATCTTTTTATGGGCTTCATGGGCTTCATACATACGCACATGCCAATTTTCTGTTTTTTATTTCTAAAAAATAGTTTTATGTATATATTTTTCTCATTTCACTTCACCAACTTAGACTATTGTGTTCTGATCCATCACATTAAATTCATATTAACAAAACATTGAACTTAAGGCCGTAATGTAACAAAATAGGTAAAGAGTCAAGGGGGTGAATACTTTTACAAGTTACTGTATATACTGTATATACTGGAAATACAGGACATGTATATACTGAGAATACAAGACGTGTATATACTGTATATACTGAGAATACAGAACATGAATACAGAACATGTATATACTGTATATACTGAGAATACAGAACATGTATATACTGTATATACTGGGAATACAGAACATGTATATACTCAGAATACAGGACATGTATATATTGTATATACTGAGAATACAGAACATGTGTATACTGTATATACTGGGAATACAGAACATGTATATACTCAGAATACAGGACATGTATATATTGTATATACTGAGAATACAGAACATGTATATACTGAGAATACTGAACATGTATATTTTGTATATACTGTGAATACAGAACATGTATATATTGTATATACTGAGAATACTGAACATGTATATACTGTATATACTGAGAATACAGAACATGTATATACTGTATATACTGGGAATACAAGACATGTATATACTGAGAATACAGAACATGTATATACTGTATGTACTGGGAATACAAGACATGTAGAGCACTACAAATGCTTGCTGACATTTTTTTTTTTTATATTAATGTACAGTACAATAAAATGACATATTATTGCAACATACAATGCAATGACTTGTTATACACTGTCGTCTTTTACACAATTGTAACCTATTTAAGTAACATTTCATTTTATAATCATTTTTGAGAAACCGAATATATTGCATTCTTTATACTTGTCATAGAGATAAAAAAATCATGCTCTCATTATAAGCTTAGCCAGGCAACTATTGAATTACATACAAAATATTTAGTGAATCATCGGGAATTAAGAACCTGCTAGCAAAAGATCAAAACATAAATGTATCAAGACATTGCTCCAACCACCCTCATATATACAAACATAAAAGGAAAAAGCCAAAAGGGAAAGAAAAATAGAAAACCCTAGCGAAAATCGGAGCTACAGGAGAATGGAGAAGAGAAAAATGATTGAGAATCCAGAACTGGGTCTATCTCATTTTTCTAGGTTATTATCCCATAATTTCCATTTGTGACGGGAAATTTATAAAATTCCAATCTCCTTCAAATCCATCTCTAATAGACGTTTTTTAGCAATTTTGCCAAATATTTCTGAGATGGAAGGGAGTTCTTTTTGTTTCCATTTTTGAGCAATGCTGCTTTTAGCAGCCATAAAAATTTGAACTAAAAGCGTTTTTTAACTCAATGGAAAACGAATCTGGGAATATATGATATAGAATTATTTCAGGGGAACCAACGAGTGAAATTGCGTAAGTCTGTGTAATAAATGTTAAGCAGTCCTCCCAAAACTTTTTAATGATCGGACATCATCACCATATGTGGAGATGAGACCCTTGTTGATTACATTCTCCCCAGCACATTTTATGAGAGTCTATTTTGCTAATTTGGAAAAGACTGTATGGTACTAGATACCACCTATTGATGACTTTAAAGTAATTCTCTCGCAATGAGGTATTTTTAATGAATTTGTCTGTAACTCCAAATGGCTTTATGCCATAATTCAATTGACCATTGCTTTTAAGATCTAACTCCCATGCTTTTATTTTCATTGATTTGTTCTTGACCTGTTTTCTTGAGTATATTATGGCATTTAGTCATTAGATGTGTTTTGTCATCAGAAAGAATCAATTTTTCAGTCAGATATTATTTCCTGATTAAGTTTATTAAGACCTAATGCTTTTAAAAAAAAAATTAACTTACCAAATTCAAACCAGCATGAAGTTGGCAAACCGAATTTTAAAGCAAATTCTTCAAAGGCATATAGTCTATTATTTTAAAAAAGATCCTTCAAATATAACAATCCTTTATTTATCATCCAATTTAATATAGGAGAGGGGGAAATTGTAACTAATCGTGCTATGGGAGTAAACCCACTAGGGAATGGCATGAATGAATATTTTTGATTGAGCTTAAGATATTATCTGCTGGCAAAATTTCCCCCCAATCCTTTTGCTGGACGAATATTTTCAAACCAAGATCTATATTGTGTAATTGTTAATTTTCTATCTGAGTCCAATGATTATCTATGATTGGTTCAGTGCATCTCGGAAAATGCAAGAACACGATGGCTTCTTGATAATTTAATATCAAGGGATACGCCAAGCCGACCCTTTTTAAAATGACTCACCATATATTGCACTTTAATTCTTATTTTCCCTATATTATGGGTGAATTTATCCAGAATACTTTGGTATTTATTAGTCATGCATCCAGGCAGGTGGCACGGGATACACCTCATTAAATACGTAATTTTTGGAACCAAGATCATTTTAGCTGCTATAATACGACCGGATTATGATAAATGTACATCTTTCTATTGGGAGATTACCTCTGATATATTTTGATATACTATTTTAAAGTTTTGAGATATTATTTGCTTTAAATCTGTATATAGATTGATGCCAACATGTTTGATATATGATTGCCATTTATAAGAGAAATTAAGTCTCAATGTTACACTAATATTATCTTGTATATTTATTTGAGGTGCTCCCGATTTGGTGATATTAAGTTTATAATTTGCTATTTTATAGAATTCAGCTATACACTCTTGTAAACCATTTAGGGACTCCACTGGAGCAGTTAATGAGCACCAGATCATCTGCAAATAATGTTAACTTGTGTTCAACGTGGCCGATTTTTATTCCCCTAATATTCTTAGATTCTCGAATAGCTATAGCTAAAGGCTCAATCATGAGTGCAAATAATAGGAGGGAGTGAGGGCACCCCTGCCTTCTGCCAACATAGAAGCCTTCTTATGTTGTCTGTTTCCTGGCGTACATCTATAAACCCCATTTAGTCTTCATCAATCAATTATTTCATAATCTGATTAATTCTATTAGCCAATACTTTGGCGTAGATCTTTAGATCGGAGTAAATCTCTGCATTCCATATGAGTCTTCTCCTGTTTTGGAATATTAACAATATATGCCTCTAGCATTTCTTTTGGGGCGTAACCTGTATTCTTAATCTCATTGAAAGCTGCTTTTAGGTCTCTACTGATCTCCTATTTCAAGATTTTTAAATATTGATTGGTGAAGCCATCTGGTCCTGGAGCTGATAGAATTTTAAGGTTTCTTTCCGATATTTCCCTATTTAATATTTCCAATTCCGCTGGGGGAAGTGTAGGGCTTGTATTTTGTCAAAAAAACTGTGGAATTTCCATTATTTTTGGTTTAACTACATCTTTATATATAAATGTTCGCTGACATCTTGTGGTAATGAAAGGTACAAACTGAGTTGAGCTGTTTTGGTTTTTAAACAAGCAACAAAAGATGAATCTATCACGAGCAGAGTTCTCAAATCTTGAACAGCATATGTACTAATATTCATATTTAGGCTATGTATAGTGCACATATTGTAATAACCAGCGCTTGCATTAAAAAATAAATAATAATAAAAAATAATAAACATCACCCAAAGGATGGGGTCATGTTAGCTGATCTTTTATTTGCTACTATACATTTGTACATAACAACTAGATGGTTACAAAGAAATATATATCTTTTAGTCATCTTATGTATAGTATAAATCACACTATAATAATAGAAAAACTGTCTAGCACCTTAAATAATAAAGTAAATACATTTAAGCAGTATTTAAGAATATCTCTATAGTATCTCACACTTATTTTATTCTAAACAAATATTAACAAGAGATAAAAAAATGTTTTACTTTCTCAATGAAGCACTTCTCAAGGTTGAGTAAAACATAACTTTTATTAAATATTTAATGTACATAATCACAAAACAATGTAAGTAGTATCAGGGTCACGAAAAACAGTAAAGCTCTTATTTATGGATGATCTTTCCTTTTATGAGTACTGCAGAAGTGGCAGCAGCAGTTGCGGCAAGGAGCTGCTAGATGGCGCTGCACTATATCAAGGTCAGTGAACCATCTCTTTTGTCACATGGCTCACTGAGAGAGATAAATGCATCCTTAGATTTTTAGGGACTTTGTTACTGTATATATTCTCCCTGTTGCTAAAATTTCCCAGGATATAAAGCCAGAGAAAATGAATATGCAAAGTGTCTCTGAAAGTAGCCTAAATAATCTAGCTATAAACTGCAATGAAGTGTGGATCCTACCAATAGCCAGTGGTGGTCTAGATCTTCATCACAACAGAGGCAAAAAAATAACATTAAATAGTATGAGCTTCTGAAAAATAGCCTAAATAGACTTGGCTGTGAGCTGCAATTAAGAAATGGTACAGAAACACTTGAGCTTAATGCTATGCTCTACTGCTACTAGCCTAAATGGACTGGCTATGGATCCTTCCAAATCCAAGCAGTGTCCTGAATCTACACCACAAACATAGCTAGACAACTAAAGCGTATTGCTATGCTCCTATGATAGCCATCCTCCTACGATAGCCATCCATAATGGCACACTCCTAAGAGCCCCCACCCACCCACCATAACTATCCAGCTGTACTTTTTCATTAGCAGACAGGGGAGCCTATTAAATTGGCAAAATCACAATTACTGAAGCCCATAATGGGGCCTGCAAAATGTAGCAGGGAAATGTAGCAAATAATCCAACAAGTACTAGAGATGACTCGCAAGAGGGTTAAACACCTGATCGTAGCACTGTAAATGCAAATAAATACACAATACTGGACTTTAAAACACGGGGAAAGCGATGAAAGGCATAATTATTTGCACAACAGTCTCAAGCTCGCAAATCTGCAATAAAAAAAAAAAAATCTGTTTATTTTCCGTGTTATACCAATCTCGGGAATCAAGGAGTTAATACAAATCAGGCCACCCTCATGGACTAGAACAGTTTCTTCATTCATTTTTATTGTTTTAAATCGCTGGATTGCGAGCCCCATTGCATATCGGACGTCTAAACACTAATTGATTGACGTTTAAACGCCATGTTTTACTGATGTCATGATGACGGGCTCATTTACTATTTGGCTGTGTCTAAATTGTTACTTACGGGCTGCCTTAATTGATCATGATCTGAAATGCTACGTACGGTTACATAGTTTATGGATTTGGCTTTCGGCCATGTCATTGCAGGCTTGTTCAATTTAATTGCTCTGTAACTGTTGCAATTGTATGGCATTTAATGAGGCCCAGTCTAGTTTAGCTTCCAGGTCGGCACAACTCAAGACGACTGATAGATAATACAGCCTATGGATCATAGGAGCATAGCCATACACTTCAGTGATTTAGCTATGTTTATGCTGTAGATTCAGAACACGGCTTGGGATATGGTCTTGGACTACACTTGAAAATAAGCAACATTAAAAAAATACAGCCTCGAAATTTACCTTTTATTTGCAATTATTTTGCTATTGAAATTCACCATTTTGGCCTCACCTAATCTACTTCCAATGATGTTAAGAGTCTGACTGCAGGAGTTTCTTTCTGCACAAATACAAGTGTGCACCTTTAACTACAGGGCATTCATCAGGACTAATGGAAAGATCATTACTTTACTGAGAGAATACTAGACAATATCAGTTAAGAAAAGAAAATGGAACTGCAATGTAATAAATGGCATATAAAAGATAAACAAATTAAAGGCTGTATTTATTTGTTTTTTTCTTTTTTTAAAAATGTTACTCGTTATCAAGTTTATTGATAATAAAATAAAGGGATTCCTCAAGTACTATCTGTCTATCTATATACACATACCTCTCTCTCGATATATATATATATATATATATACTGTATATACTAGGAACTTACCCGTCATAAATTAAGGATTAAAACAGTCAGGCTGGCAATGCTGTTTGCCACACAATGTGAGGCTTTTGCTCCTCTGATCACCTTCAGCGCTCATTGCGAGCTTTTCCTCCCGCCTACTGTACTGGCCGCTCATTGTATGTTTCGTTAACCTGCACGTTTTGTGCTTGGGAATGCCATGTGTCTCTTTCCAGCATCTCCCCCTGTCCCTTCCCTGTGTCTTTCTCTTCTGTGTGTCTGCTGAATCTTTGCGTGTTACGCGCTGACTGCCGTTGGTTTTACTTTCAAAAGTCCCGCGTGCCTAGCGTTGTTGGTGTGTTACTGTGTTTGCCGTCATGTATTTTGGCGCTCATCCAGCCTACGTTGTGCGCCGTACACGGCTCGTCTCGCAGATGAGCTCCTTCGGCGCTCATCCAGCCTAAGTCATGCGCCATACACTGCTTGCCTCGCAAGGCTTTGCAGATAAGCTCTATCGGCGCTCATGCAGCCTAAGTTGTGCACCGTACACGGCTTGCTGCGCTTTGCGAGGTCACAACTGCGTTACCAACATCACAAACGTTACCCACATTGTTCTTGGTCCACAACTATATATGTGATATCTGTGTATATAAATAGCCATCTGTCTAGCTATACATCTATCTCTGTCTCATCTATCTCTATCTATCTTTCTATCTATCTCTATTTATCTTTCTATAGAATTCTATCTTTCTGGGATCTATCCTATTATAGTTACGGCACAGGTCCGCCGCTGCAGTGCAGCGACCAACCGCTAGATGGCGCTGCCGATATGTTAGAGAAGTTCTAAGTTTAGCCTAACCCTTAAACTAACAGTTTACCTAAGCCTTGACTCAATTATATGGAACTGGAATACCGGCAGCGACATCTAGAGATTGGTCACCGCACAGCAGAGGTAGACTGGTGCCATAACCATAACAGGATCGGACTTCTATCTGTTTATCCATATCTATCTCTCTACCCACCTTTATATTCTACTAGCGACTTGCCCGTCAAAAAATGACGGCAATGAAATTGTAAGGTAGCTAAATTACTAAATGAATATAGTGTACCTATTGTGAAGCATTGTGATGAAGAGCTGGCAATCTGTGTTGATGTTGCTGCAGCATTAGTGGTGTGGAGCTGCTGTGTAAGCGTGCTGAATGTGTGCACTGTGTGGTATGAATATCCGTAGGTGGTTTGTGGCGTTTTGCGAGTTTGTTGTGGTGTTTTGCGAGTTTGTTGTGGTGTTTTGCGAGTTTAGAGTGCTGTAGCCTCGTTTTCGTTTTGTTCGGCAGCCATTTTTTCTGTCGCTTAGATTTTTTTTTAGTCTCAAAAGTCTTTTATTTCGAGTAAAATCGAGGTGTAAGTTGCATTTTTGAGGTCCTGGGTGCTCCCTCTTGGTGTAGGTAAGGTTTTTATGTATGTGCTGTGTGTATGTATTGTGTTTTAAATGTTTGTATGTCGGCGTGTTGCGTCCGATGTTTGCGAGGTCGTAATGTGTGGTAACGTGTTTCGTACGTTGTTTGCGTTCCTCGTAAAATTTAGCGAGTGTCGTAATTTGTGTGTCGTGTTTTTTGAATAGCGACGTGAAGTTTGCGAGGGTTTGAGGCCCTTGCCCAGTGACCTCGCCAGCAACTGAGTCCCTCGCTTCGCGAGGGGCCTCAGTTGCTGGCATGGAGCGCCTTCGGCGCTCCATGCCAGCAACTGAGGCCCCTTGCCCAGTGACCTCGCCAGCAACTGAGGCCCTCGCTTCGCGAGGGGCCTCAGTTGCTGACATGGAGCGCCTTCGGCGCTCCATGCCAGCAACGGAGGCCCGTGCCCAGTGACCTTGCCAGCAACTGAGGCCCTCGCTTCGCGAGGGGCCTCAGTTGCTGACATGGAGCGCCTTCGGCGCTCCATGCCAGCAACGGAGGCCCGTGGCCAGTGACCTTGCCAGCAACTGAGGCCCTCGCTTCGCGAGGGGCCTCAGTTGCTGGCATGGAGCGCCTTCGGCGCTCCATGCCAGCAACTGAGGCCCGTGCCCAGTGACCTCGCCAGCAACTGAGGCCCTCGCTTCGCGAGGGGCCTCAGTTGCTGGCATGGAGCGCCTTCGGCGCTCCATGCCAGCAACTGAGGCCCTTGCCCAGTGAGCTCGCTACGCGAGGGCCGCGGCTCGCTGCGGCCCTCGCTTCGCGAGGGCCGCGGGCTCGCTACGCGAGCCCGCAAGCGTGAGCAACGACCCGTACGCTCACAACTATATATGTGATCTATCTATATCAATATAATTGTATCTATCGCCTATCCATATTTATCTATTTATGTCTATCTATCCAGCTGCCTGTCTCTGTATTTATCTATATAACTCTATCTGCCTATCTATATCGATGTATCTATCTACATAACTGTATCTGTCTATCCATATCTATTTATCTCTATATGTCCATCTATCTATATAATTCTATCTATCTCTATGCATTTCTACCTATGTATCTCTATCTATGTATCTATCTCTAGCTGTCTATCTATCTGCCTATCTCTATCATGTATCTATCTCTCTGCCTATATCTATCTATATGTGCCTCTCTATCTATGTATCTATCTATATATGCCTATCTATTGCTATGCATCTCTATGTATCTATCTATATAACTCTATCTCTAGCTGTCTATCTATCTCTATGCATCTCTATCTATATACCTCTATGCCTATCTTTCTCTATGCATCTCTATGTATGACTCTATGTCTATCTATCTCTATGCATCTCTATCTATATATCTCTATGCCTATCTATCTCTATGTATATAACTCTATCTGTCTGCCTATCCACATATATCTATCTCTATATGTCTATCTATACACACACAAGACCTCAGCAATTAGCTACAAAGCCCTTCGCTACCTTCCCTTACTCTCACAAACACGGGAAACCGCGGAAGCGCGCGCCGCACCATTTCCTCAGCAGCGGGAGCGCGCTCGAAGTCACAAATCGTATTAACCATTCCCATGGTCGTTCTGTGGACTGTAATCGGTAACGCGCTTCCCAGTTCAACTGGACTGGCGGTGTAACATTAACGCTCGTGCGCTGAAGGGTTTTGGAAATCTCGCGAGATTCACAAAAGTAGTGCGGCGCGCCTCAGTGTTTGAACTAGAGCGGGAGTAGCGGTTGGCTCCTGTCTGTGCTCGGTCCCTGGTACTTCCATTAGGACTGGCGGGAGAGGCTTATATTGCCCTGACGTTTTTTTTATAATCACTCCTACATTATACAATACATTGTATCCCTTCACCCTGTGCAGCCGGAGCCATGACAGAGGGAAGAGGCCTGCAGATAAAGGAGGCGTTTGATTTGTCCCAGAAGCCCCACCAGAGCCACGCAAAGCTCATCTCCCGTCTGAGGATCACGTATAATGCGGTAACCTGGTTATATGTATACATTACTTATGGCCTTGTGTCTCCACCGGAGGGTGACAAGAAGAGCAGTGATGGAGGGACCCTGCAGGGGCCATATGTACATGGAAGTCCCCCTGTGACTTAATCTAACACCTTATATCAGACACACACATTACATTGGGTCATTATATACACGCACAGATTTATTTTATTTAAATATACAACTTGTTTCCACACCCACACAGGTCCCTACATAGGCACAGTGTACCGACCAATAGAAACACTGCATTTGGGTACAGATTTTAAACCTTTACTAATCTTAAAGTCAACACCAGCACAATACAGAGATCTGCAGAGCAATGTCTGAGCTCCTTCTTGCTTCCTACTGCAGGTGACTACACATCCAATGATGCCTTCCTGCACACATTGCTATGATATATTTATACAGTGTATTAGCTGCCTGTGATTGGCCAAAACAAATTATGCATTTTATGCAAATTTTAGCAGGTATATCAAGAGGTGTTAACTCTGAAAATTAACTGCTAGCAAACTTTAGGGTACGTTTAATGTTTATTGTGGGTTTTGGTTTCATTCAACCAAATGCTTTCACACACTACTGATTCCCCTCTATTAGATGCATTCATAATCCAGGAAACTTAAATATGGCTTTAAAACGATTTAGAAAATAATAATCTTAACAGGGAAAAAGAATAGAAGAAACAAGTGTAAGCAGTTGAAAACTTCAGGGGTCTATCCGGTTTTATGTGCGCCGCTGTTCAAGCGCACTGCCGGAGTACAGCAAAAGAACTATTCTCTCCTCCACCGTGGTGCAACTCAACGGGGTGGGTGCGCGCACGCAGCAGATCACGGCACGCTACCTGCAAGGAGAGAGGGTGAGTACTGGGGGAGAGAGACTTGGGGTTAGAGGGTGGGTACTAGAGGGAGAGACAGAGTGAGTAGTGGGGAGAGAAGAAGAGTACTGAGGGAAGGAGGGAGAGCTGGGGAGAGTATCGGAGGGACAGAGGTTGAGCTGGGGGAGAGGGTGCATGCAGAGAGCTTAACTGGCGTGCTGGTGTGGGTGCGCGCATTTGTCAGCCTTTGTGGGCGCGCACAAGACATTGTGCACGTCTCTTGCACCCAAAAGTCGTGCTATCGGTTGATCGCAAACAACGGCGCATTATGTTATATGCATATACAAAGGAAAGTTGGCTATAGAAACATGTTCCATTGACAACTTAAAGGCATTTCTAGGTTTTTTGGATTAATCATGCATCTGATAGAGGAGAACCAGCAGTGCATGAAAATATACTAAAGTAAGCATTCTTATACTTACCCAAAAGTTTGCTAAATCTCTTGTTTGCAAGCAGTGGATTTTGAGAGTTAACACCCCTGAAAAGGTCTGCTAAAATTAGCATGAAATTCAGAGATTGTTTTAGCCAATCACGGGCAGCTATAACACGGTTTCAATCTGTTGTTGCAGTTTGTGCCGCAAAGTATTGTGGGATGTGTAGTCCCTTGTACAATGAAGCAGGAGGACCCAGACATTGCTGTGTGGATCTCTGCACTTGGCGTGAAAGTTAGTAAAGGGTTAAAAGCCGTACCGAAACGCATGTATGGACCTTGTGGCGGGGGGATATATTTTTAAATAAAATAAATCTGTATCTGTATGGAATGACTCAATGTAATGTGTGTCTCTGATAGAAGCAGGATGTGTTAGATTTGGAAAAGGGAAAAACAGGGAAACTTAGATTTACCTTTAACATAAATATAATGAGTGATTAGGTTCTCCATTTAATATGTTAATTTGACTGAGCAGAGTTACAAACATTTGGTGCAATCTTTGTATCTACTCCGCCAATAAAACAAATCATACCTCAGCGCTTGAAATTTAGGAGAGAAACAAATGTCAAGGTTTTTTTTCTCCAAACCTATTTTTTTACGTCTCTTCTTGTTCTGATATCCCTCCACAAAACTTAGATTTGTGCCCTCATTTCCATTATTTCATTTTCTATTTCTATCAATCTAACTCCTTCCTGAGCATATCTGAGTAAGTGTTGTGTCACGTGTTTGGGGAAAAAACACATTTTACTCCGAATCCCAGTCATGATATCAAAAAACAGGGGCCTCTGATAATTTTCTTATTATTAGATTTTATTTAGACAATAACGTGGGTCAGAAACAAAAACATCCAAAATGGCTGCTGCTGTGTACAAAAGTAAACAAAACTCAGCTTTTTATAGTGAATTACATAATGAACATGGTATAATCCATTGCCCCTTCTATAAAAATGACACATCCCAGCAACAGCCAATAAGATATTATTTATATTAGCAGACCAATAAAATAAGAAGCATGCAGCTAGCACGTGTTAGTCATGCCTGGTACGTCACACTAGATGCGCAACAACATCTTATTATCTCTAGCGCATAGGTTAATTATTGGCCTTTGTAGAATTACTGAAATACATATTTGTTTAAGCTAAATAATTGTTGACTGTCTTCAGAACAAATTTTTTGTTTTGGGAAAAAGGGCTTGTTTATACTTTATAGAAGAAAAAGCAATGAATTTAACTAAAAGCAGAATTAACGGTTTCATACCTCAGGGTTTGTAATAAAAAAAAAAAAATACTGGTTCATAGCTAAAATTCACAAGTGCTGCAAAAGTGATGAATGCGAGAGACAGACACACATAGTTGTGGATCTTGCGATGTTGGTCACGCAGTTGCGACCTTTCGAGGCAAGCCATGTACTGTGCAGGACTTAGGCTGGATGAGCGCCAAAGGCGCTCATTGCATCCAGCGGTGCCGTCATCACACATGCAAGGCGCAGTACTTATCCTGCATTGTGAGGGGTGCAACTATGAGCCAAATGCATAACTAAAAACAAACAAAAAAAATGAACAATTATAAAAACGCACTCACACACAGGATCGGGCGAGAGCCTGGGAGTGAGCTTGCAAGCGAATTTGAGCTATATTTGTGGGTGTTCGTCAATCCAAAATCAGCAAAGCGAGGGGAAAAAAGATGGCAGACGAAAAACGTAAAATATTCTGAAACTGCATGAAAATGAGGCTGAGCAAAGCCAGGCACGCGGGACTTAGAAAATACACAACAGTAAAGACTGTAACCCTTACACCAACAACGCCAGGCACGCAGGACTTATATAAAACAAAAGGCCTTCAGCGCGTAACACGCAAACAGACACATGGCATTCCCAAGCACAAAACTTGCAGGTTAATGAAACCTGCAATGAGCGGCCCGTACAGTAGGCTCGAGGAAAGGCTTGCAATAAGCGCGGAAGGCATATGAGCGGTGAGCACTGTAAACGGGTGAGGCTTGCAATGAGCCCCGAAAGTGCTCAGAGGAGCGAAAGCCTCACATTGTGTGGCAAACAGCATTGCCAGCCTTACAATTTTAAACCCGTCATTTTTTACTGTCAAGTTCCATATGTGTGTGTGTGTATATATATATATATATATATATATATATATATATATATATATATATATATATATATATATATATATATATATATATATATATATAGATGGAAAAAGACAATGAGTGCTTGTGAGAGGTAGGAAAAAGAAGATAAAGTTAGGTAAAGAGGGTAGGAAGTGACAAGTATTGATGTCACATGCTGTAATAGTACCTGTCATTGTGCTCCTTGCTCTGCGTCTCCGTTCAGAAGATATTCAGAAGAGCTACAGATGGCTCACCTGCATACATCTCTTGAAACTATTAATGATAAAAGAAGAGGGAAATGTAATCAAGTTTGTAATATGCAGCCCCTCTGCCACACCTTCAGAATGGAGTTGTGAGAACATTGCTAAAGTTGGCTGCTTTTCACAGTTGTTGGAGTCCGGATATCACCCCTGAATACAGAAGCAACCCTAATACAAACTTCTAGTCGCCCAAGTGCTGTTTTTGGTTAGTGGCAACCTGGCACTTTGGATTTGGCAAGCTCGGTCATACTTTCTCTACCTGTCTTTTGTCTTTCCACGGTACCAGCCTACAAAGTGTTACACCATTACAATGATTTATACCGATGCTTTTATACACAGGTAAGGTGAGCCTGTTTGTAGTCAAAGCTTTCTAAATAATTTTCTTTTATTTGTTTATAGATTGAGGACAAATCCATTTTCCTTGAGGAGTTTATTCATTTCCTGAAGTATCCCCTGATCGTCTATAGGCGAGAGCCAGCAGTGGAGCGAGTTATAGATTTTGTGGCAAAGTTTGTTACATCTTTTCACAAGCCTGAAACTGAAGATGACGAGGATGAAACTGATGAAGAAAATTCCCCCGTCAATTACTTATTCACTTTTCTGCTGCAGGTATTATTTGTCTATCTATTTCTATCATATTTATCAGTCCAACATAAGAAGTTGAAAATAATTTTAACTGCAATAAAATTTGAAAACAGAAACATTTATTTTTTTATAAAAAAAAAGTTGTGTTTATTTAGTAGGCAACCTCTATAGAAACAAATTCAGCTAAGGATGTATTTAAAGAGACAAAGGATACTACTCTACGTCATCTAGCTGAAATCCAAGTGTAAACATGGATATTTTAAAACTGATGCATGCTTTCACTGTTTTTAAGAAGTTTTTTTGTCACCTAATTAATCCCTAATGTCTGTTCAGCGTTTCCTAGATTACAGATTCTTAAAGCACCAATAGTCACAAACAAACTCAAATGTGCTTATGCTAAGATCTGGGGCAAATAAAGAGTTGGCTATTAAAGCTAAAATGTAAAAGCGTTATTGTTATTAACAGCAAAGCATTCTGCTGGAATAGATTGGGTTTCTAAATGTATTACTGCAATATCGAGTAGCTGTTGCAGTCCTAGTACTCTGTTTAGTTATAGTGGTTAGCCAATCATGTCCTATTCTGATTTTATATTTGTATTTACTAAACTCTCATCTTTTTGAGCAACCTGCACCTATTCCTAGCATAACCCTTTGTAAGTAGTCAGATCATCTTGTTTATATTTAGTTTTTTTGAGAATAGCCCAGTACAAAAGCTGTGTATTTTTATGTGAACACTAGATGGCATTATTTAACCAGCTATTTATATTTTACATTTACGCTTAACACATGACTGTAACATTTGTCAATCATATTCTCATATTGTTTATCATACTTTTTGTGTTAACTATTGCGTGGAAAAAAATAAACAATTTTTTTTTATTATTATTTTTTTTTTTACATCTGTATAGCTGTCAGTTTATTCAATATAAACTGTTTTCAATCTTATTTTTACCTAACTGGTAATTTTGTCTTCCCTCAGTCCCACAATGCCAGCAGCATGGCAGTGAGGTTCAGAGTTTGCCAACTTATTAATAAACTTCTGGTAAACTTACCTGAAAATGCACAGATTGATGATGATTTGTTTGATAAAATCCATGACGCCATGATTGAACGCTTAAAAGACAAGGTGCCAAATGTGCGCATCCAAGCTGTGCTAGCACTTGCCAGGCTTCAGGACCCCGGCGATGAAAACTGCCCGGTTTCAAATTGTGAGTGTACATATTTGTGAAGACATGTGACTGTATTTTTTTGTTTTTTTTTTACCTTTTATTTTAATAAAAAAGACACATTATCAAATACATGCATATGTAGCAAAGTAGAAAGAAAATGATCCATTCATTTCAGATTTAAAGGTATATATGAAATAACTTTTAGCTTAAAATCATTTTATAACTTCTTAAAGGGGAGCATCAAGTCCATTAATGCCTCTGTTTGAAGTCTGGGTTGTTAGAAATAATGGGGAAGGGACTTTATTTTAAAATAAAGATGGTTGTTTCAGGATTAGTCATTGAGCAAACTACAACCCAACAAGAACATTTTATTCTTTAGTACACTCTTTTTTTTTTATTTTTTTTTTTCTAGATAAATAATGGCTGAAATAGCATTAGAAGTGTATAACCTAGTACTTTCAGTTATCTTTTGTTTGAAAAAAAAAAAAAAACTTTTCAAAATCTTTTATATTTTATTTCGTTTCTCCTTAGCTTACATGCACTTAATAGAAAATGATTCAAGTGCGGAAGTACGAAGAGCAGTGTTGTCATGCATTGCTCCTTCGGCAAAATCTTTGCCAAAAATTGTAGGTCGCACAATGGATGTAAAGGAGCTTGTGAGGAAACTGGCTTACCAGGTAATTCAATATTGCATACAAATGGTAATATCACTCAAGAAATCAAACTACATTTTTGAATTTCTAAGTATATACTGCACTCGGTGCATAGATGAATAATCTGTGTAAGGTGCGTGCTGTCGCTCCACCAGTACATTGTCAATAAGATTGTTAGATTAAAGGGTTACCTTTTCCAAAAAAAATATATGAGCTCTCGAAAGCTAGTCCTTTATTTATAAATATGTTTGTACAATAAAAAAGGTATCACTATATACTGCATATAAAATCACATACACAATATTGCTTACTTTTTTTAAGAAGCTATTTACATTATGCAAGCCTCAATAGTATATATTTCACTGCGATAAAAAATCAAAGATATGTTAAAGAACTCATTTAAAGTATGGCAGCGTATGCAGTGCCCCCTCATCGCGTCGCACATCGGTATGTGTACATCTTTCTCCTTGCATTTGCTGTCTACATGTCTTCCATTATGGCCAGATCCAGCTTTGTTCCAGAGCATGGAGACAGGCTTTGTTAGTCAGAGTAGCACGTTGTGTAGCATAAGAAGAGTAATGGTGAAGTGGGGTAAATTGCATCTAACATTACAAAGCTAAAAAGTAGTGTAGCTTTGTGAATGGTGCCTATAAAAATTTTTGTTTGTTTTACAAGTAACTACTAAATTGCACATCTTTCACACAGGTATACACCATTAGTTTTCAAATTGTATCTTGCACAAAGCTCTCTCTGACCTGATGCAGAGCTACTCTACTCTCAGCCTTATCTGGTGTCTTCTGTTCATCTCTCATATCTGAGCTGCTCTGGGGCTTCGGGGGCAATGCAATCGGAATCATTCTTGAACATGCTACACCCTGGCATCTAGTCAAAACTTATATCTACACAAAGGCATGAAATCTAGGTACCATGACCTGGTGTCTATTTTATCGAACCCTCAACTATTATATTGAATGCCTAAGCATTGTATTGCATGAAATATGCATAGTTGCTATTGTATTAAAAGGATTATCAACATGTCAAACTGAATTGGAGCCTGGACAGAAGCAAATATTGATAAAAGTAGAAAAGACTAGAAGTAAAATATTTAGTTGGAGTAGCTATCTTGACTCCAGGGATTTTCCAAGCTTTGTGCTTTGTAAAATACTGTTAAAGAAGGTATAATAATACTTTCCCAAAAGTTATTCATGAGCCTTGAAGTCACAAGTTTATTTATGTTCAACTTTTTTTTCTTTTTTTTTTCCTCTCCCTTTTTTAAGGTTTTGTCTGAAAAGGTTCACATGAGAGCTTTAACCATTGCCCAAAGAGTTAAACTCTTACAGCAGGGACTTAATGACAGATCAGGTATGGGCTTCATTTTATGTTTAATATGGAACTGTTTTTTTATTTTTATTTTTTTTCTGTTACGATATATGTTAACAAAGAACTCATTTAAAGAATGGCAGCGTATGCAGAGTCTGTAGATATGGGGTTTTCATACATCACTCATAGTAGCACAATGGATAGTCCTATTTTGACAAAACTTTTATCTCAGGCATTTTTTTATTTTGTAGCATGAGATAGCATTATGAATTCAGTGGCCCTTTTGATATATTCCCCTGCTATCTTTTTTTATTTTTCCACTGTTGATTGTTATCACATTCTAATCTTAAGTTATCCTAGCATTTCATAAACTTTATCAGGTTTCGAACTCCTCAACACAACTCCCTCACCCCCTCAACTTTTTTTTGTTTAAAAAAAAAAAAGTGCATTTGATGCATGTAACTTCTGAACACAAATAGTGGAATACCATTAGGGAATTCAAACCTGCTTGGTTTAGGAGTAAGTATTGGGAAACCCTCAGTGTGAAATAAAGTCATGTAAGGTATGTGGCAAACCAATAATTAAATGTGCAAAGCAGTGTCTTCACTACTAGCACTAACAAAGTATGTGTGATAGTTGTCTATTTACATTGTTCTTATTCTGAAGCACTTTTCTGCAAACATTTTACACACATTAAAGGTATTTGGAAGTTTCATGGATTCTGAATGCATCTGATAGAGGAGAATTTGTACTGCATGAAAAATATGTTTTGCATGAAAAAATCTCAAACATTAATAAGCTTACCCCAAAGTCAGCAAATTTTTCAGTTTCCAGGCATTTGATTTTGAAAATAAATGCCCTGAAAATCCAGGCTAAATTAGCATAAAATTCATAATTTGTTGAGGCCAATCAGATGCTTCTATAACATTGTATCTGTTTCCCTCTGTCTAGCTGTGACAGCTGCTCGGGAGGCAGCCGTGATATTATCAGCTGATTTGCTAGGACGCTGCTTCACACAGCTGATTCGCTAGGCTGTCTACATAGAGGCCTTGGGGGTGTAGCTCACACAAGAAATTTGAATTACAAATATACAGTATTAATAAAAAAAAATCAGTTTGTTTTTTTTATAATTCAAAGTACAAACTTACACTCATGATATCCCACAAACTTTAAGGTAGTTTCACCATTTTTCAGCAAAAATTAAAGGTATGCATTAAATAACTTTTAGCTTATCATCATTTTAACTTTGAGAGCTTTAGACGACTTGTCATTGTGTACTTATATTCCTAATGGATTTTCAAAGCTCCTCCCACTTTACAGTACCATTTTAATATGAAAAAGTTTTTTACCTTTTTTAAAGATGTTCCTGTTTTTTATCAGGAGCTGTAAAGGAAGTTATACAGAAAAAACTTCTTCAAGCATGGCTCAAATTTACTGAAGGAGATGTTTTAGAGTTGCTTCATCGCTTGGATGTTGAAAATTCTCCAGAAGTTGCTTTGTCTGCCCTTAATACAATGTTCTCGTTGTCACCGGTTTCAGAGCTAGCTCAAAACTGTAAAAACATTGATGAGAAGTAAGTGAATAACAAGTGCATTACTTGGCCTTTCTGAGTTGCCATTATTTTTTTTGTAACTTAAGCTCCTAAAATGTCTTGGAGATATGGAAGGTTTCTGGATTTTAATAGCTATATACCTGTGTATCTATTTACATTGATGTGCCTTATTTTATTAAGATGCCGCTCATGAAAAAGGCTCTGTAGTACTTACTGTGCAGTGTATCGTACTAACCAATCCGTGATATCTCTCCGCATCATTCTGCATCACACTGCTGAAACGTGGTCCTTGATAGGCTAGGTCACTGCACACCTGGCCTTACAGAGTCAGTGTCTGCATATGCTCTAGTGGGCAAACATAATCGGGGACTATTTGTTTATTTTATTAAGAAGTGGATATAAACTCGCTTTTACTGCCTAAAATCTAAGTAAATATTTATATACCTAGTAAAATCCCAAAACCTTTATTTTATAAGCATATGCAAATATAGAAATCTTCCAGCCTCAAGAGTAATTTGCTTCCATTTCACTGTAAACTGTTTTTTTTTTTATTTTTTTTTTTTCTTGTGTTTTTTTTTTTTTTTTTTTAATATGGGGCATATTGTGTGAACTGTTTGTATTTTCAAAGGTCGTGCTTCATTCCCACAAGCAGAGCTTCCTTAATGACGAAGTTCTGTAATAAATAGATAAGCCCATTGAATACATTTATTGCTCAGGCAAACACACCCTCTCGAGTAATTTTAAGTATTTATCAACCTGTTTTAGAACATATTCACAAATCCTTTAAATATATAAATGTGGGGCATACCAATAAATGTGGGCAATGCAGGGAATATGAACACAGGTGGCAAAAGAATATCACTGAATACTTGCAGTTACGAGCTCTGAGGAATGGAAGAAATAAGAGAGACTAAACTGATGGCCCCCTTGAAGTAAGAGTGAAATTAAAATAACTGTATATAACTGGGCTAAAGGAGTTCATTATGTTACATCTAACTGTTCAAAGGGGCATTGGTTAATTTACCTCTACAGTGTCCCACTGTAATGGTCCAGCTTTCATGACATTTGTGTAAAATACATGTTGGTTCTTCTTTCACTGAAAAATTAAAGAGTTATCATGGGAAAACAAACTGGAAGTTCAGCTTCTCTCACCAGACTCTCCCAGTACAACAGTGCAATGAATAGGCTGATGCAGGGAGGTCAGCTGCAAGCTGTAGCACTGCAAAAAATAAACCGCAGGGAACTTGGGCCTAAAGATGGGGAAAAACACCAAATTTCAGTATTTGCCTTGAAAAGTTGGGAATACTGATCTTCTGCACCAGTACATTTGCTCCTTAAGTTTCATTAGACAGTATGGTGCGTGTAGTAGTGTATTTGTTCCATTAGCATCAGGAAATATAAGGGTCTACCCATGGTGAGTAGTATATTCGGTTTTACTTGTGATTTTCGAATCCTAGAATGTTTATTTTAATAGTATATCTAGTTAGGAAGTTTTGTTGTTTCTTATATTTGTCTCCATTTTATGAAACCTCAAGGAAATTGATCCCACTGCAGACTCTTACTCCAGAGAATGTTCTGTACTGGAGAGCACTTTGTGAATACCTGAAATCGACTGATGATGAAGGGGAAACTGCATTGGAAAGTATCTTACCAGAGCCAGCTGTGTATGCTGAATATCTGAAAAGGCAAGTTCTTGTAAACTACTATTTCTCAAGAAATATCTATTTCTTACCTAAGATCCAATGCTTTTCACTGTTCCAGTTCACCAAAATCTTTTATGCAGAGGCTCCAAACCAGTAGTCCAAGAGCCTAATTCTGGAATTTCAAGAAAGTATGAAACATAACCAATAAAATGCTACATTTACGCTTAATCATGATTTTGAATCACATTATTTATAAGTCTACATGCTATATAGTTCAGAAAAGGGCAATACCCTGTCTCCTGTTACAAGCCCAAATTCTTTGTTTCTTTCCACAACAATACCTATATGCTAATCGCTTTCTTCACTGTATCATATTCACAACAACAATCTATTTTCCAATATAAAGATAAATATTTTTGTTCTTGGTTTAATGTGTTAATTTATCACCGTATTTAGCAGTTATTCCAGAGGCTCTTTGCGCTCCTTTATTTGATCATCACAGCAGAAGTGAAAACTACTTCTCCTACATGCAATTTTACTTGCATGAAAAACATTTTGTGCCCTAAAAACACACTTGCTCTCTCTCTATGCTAAATCCTCTTTACTTCATCAATGTATATACATCTAAGATAATGAAAACCCATTGTCAATTTAAAAAAAAAAAAATTACAATAAAAATTCAATTTTTTAATCTGACGCAAATAGTAGAAAACGTTTCCTGCAACATACTTCTCTAATCCTAAACTTCTGTCTTTTAATAAATATATTGTAATTTTTGGGATTGATCAGAACCAAACTTCCTACAACTGTAAGATTTGTAAAATACATTGATTATAATTGTTGGAGGAATCCTTTTTAAAATCTCAAACGTATCAGAAATTTCAGAAAATGTATGTTCTGCAAATACAAACTGTCCGCTTTGCAAATTGGTTTCCCTAATTGGAGATGTTTTTTTATAAATAAATAAAGCATTGCTGCAATGTATGATTTCTGATCTTGTTCTTCTTGTAAATGAAAATCCCTTTTTTTTTTTTTTTTTTTCTAATTCTATAGTTATCTTCTAAGTCTGCCTGTGCTCACAGAAGAACAAAAAGCAGATATTACAAAAATTGAAGACTTGATGACTAAAGAATTTATAAGTCAGCAACTGATTCTTATAATAGGCTGCCTAGATACAAGTGAGGAGGGAGGAAGGTAGGTCAGAATATCTTAAGTGTTATATTTTTGATTTCACCTTTGCTGTAGAAACCTTCCCACACACTCATTACTGTACAGATCCTTATAGCTCTTATGGACATCAGTAAAGGCCACCTCCTGCTCGAGGGCTGGGATATTTGATCTGCTCTAATTCCCTGCAATTTTAATTTTAAAAAATAATAATAAATGTACTTTTATGGTTTTGTTGCATGAATGTTTTACCTGATTGTCAGTTCTTGTTCCATAATTACATACATTTTTGACCACTGTAACTGGATAGGGTAATTTTTCTTAAGCAAAATACATTAGAGTACTAGGAGCATAGTATTGTAGTGTGGAGTCTTAAAATACTACTTCTGTCATCTAAATACATCTATTGATGGAACACACACATTCAGCTATGTTTAAACTTTAAATTTATTGTTCAATATTTAAACATGGTCTTACAAATAGATAGTGTTCCTGCTATATAGCAATAGTGTCACTTGTGTGCTTATGTTTTGATGTTACACACAATATTGCATATTTGTGTAGAAACTATATACTTTTTTTTTTTTTTTTTTTTTTCTCTTTAAGAAAACGCCTTCTTGCAGTTCTACAAGAGATACTTGTTCTTCCAAATACTCCAACTTCTCTCATATCCCCGTTAGTGGAATTACTGCTCCGTGTTCTTAAAGAAGATGACAGAAGAGTTTTGACAGTATGTAAATAAAATTGAGGAAACTACAGTATTACTCTGTCAAACATATCAATAGGCGCTGGGTCACATTTCCATGTGGTCTCTATCTTGTTTTCTTGCATTCATTTCCCCCTGATTAAATCAATGTCTATTACTTTTCATTGCAATTTTCCCCATATATGCTATGTAGCAAACAAAAGTGTTAATGAACAGTAAACAAATATATATTTGCAGTTAAACTTTGGTGGAAGTAGTAGATAATTGAGCATAAAAGTTTGATATTTTAAGCATCTCCTTACCTAGGGCCATTGATTAACTTTCACACTGGGAGTGACGAAGTACATTCAGAGTTGTATAATCATAGTAACAGATGTTTAATTATTAAAGTCTGCCATTATGTATATCTATGCCAACTGGGCATGCTACTTTTCTTGATCAATACCTGCAGTTAATCAATGGCCCTACATAAGGAGAGTTAGGAGGTTGCAGTGTAGACATTTTGCTTAAAACTTTAAAGCTCAATTATGTAATGCTTCAAGTGGCCCTTCACTTGCAGTAGATTACTTCAATTACTTTCTTGATACAAGGAACTTTCTTGTTTAATTAAATTTTAAATATAGTGGATGTCGGTGAAAAAACTATTTTTTTACGCTACAATTTAGGTGGCTGAAATAATATCTGAATTAAGAGAGCCGATTGTAACTGTGGATAATCCAAAGGCTGCTTCTGAAACCAGGAAATTGCAGTTGAAGGTGAGTTAGAATTGTTCTCTGGCACTAAGCTCCAGCAATATGCAAGAAATATTAGGGTGACATGAGGCAGAGACAGAATATGATGATGTAGGGATACAGATGGCACAGACAGGCAGGTGACACATGGAGAGGGGTAAATATTATGTTCCCCCTCTGTGTGGATCTGATCTTTTTGCTTTGAAATGTGCTCTGCCAGCAAATCCTGGACAGTTTAGATTCCTTCTTAATCTTGGTCTCATCTTTTTATATAAGTATTTTTTTTAATTACTTACAAATGTAAACACTGTAATATGTGAAGTCAAACATATTGCTACACTTTTTTCAGCAGCCTTTTTTTTTCATTAAATCACTTTTCCTTTTTTTGTTTATTTTGTATTGTATTTTGTCTGTATGGATTATCACTTAATCCATGGGAAATTGAATAGGTGGATCTGAATCTGCACATTCAACCTCTTTCTTCTGGACCTACAAAGCTCCTTTACATCTACTATTTATCCTTCCTGCAGCTTCTAGATCTTTGATTAAACCATTATAAGTTTAGATATTATATAAACTACACTCCTGAGCACTTTTGTGTTAAAATATTTGTGTCCTTCAATAAAAAAAAAAGTATAGACCTTGACTTCATTTTAATAAATGCATTTAGACCATTGGGATTTCTGTTTTGATGCATTTCTTAACAAATTAAATTTTTATTGTGGGGAAAATGGTGCAGTAGTAAAACGATTACTGTACAGATTGTATTTTAATATTGTGCTAAATGACTAATTGTTGTCTATTAATAAACTTAATTTTGTGTTTCAGATTGCGGATGTTAAAGTGCAACTTATTGAAACCAAACAAGCTTTGGAGGACTGCATTGCCGTGCAAGACTTTAGTCGTGCATCAGAATTAAAAGAAAAAGTAATAGAACTAGAAAATTTGAAAACACAATTAATTAAAGAAGCAGAGGAACCGGAAATTAAAGAAATACGCGTGGAGAAGGTTAAAAAGTCACTTTTGTCCCCTCCTTTTTTTTTTTCTTTTCTTAAAGAATATAAGGAATCGGGTATCTATGAAATATACAAATATAATAATATAAATTTTATGCAATATATTGAAAAATTGATGTTGAAAAGAGAATTTGAACCATTATAAAAGATATGAATGCTACCTTTCTTTTATATACCTGATTATTTCCAATACAGGTCCTCGAGCAATATGTCAAGTGATTTTTTTTTTTTTTTTTGGTGTAAACACGCTGTGCTTTTTAAGATTTGAGAAAAGTGTTAAACAAACCATAATGAACACCATTAATTCCCTTTAATTCCAATACTTTTTTGTATTGTTTTCCAATTACATCAAAGGGCCAATTACAGGAATATATTTTGCCCAGAGCTGGGTTAGTATGAGGAGTTATCCCTGGTGAGCTATCTGAATATACAGATTATATCTACTTCTTCCTAAGTAATGTGTTTGTTTTTATTTTTTTAAGACTTTGGGTAGCAGGAAGTCTCAGTATTAATTCCAAATAATATGACATCACTTATTTTCCTGTTTTGTAATTTATTTATTTTTTTGGTTAATCAGATTGTTTTGGTCTTATACAATCTATCTTGTTCGTATTTGAAGGCTGATTATGGTATGTACATACTTGTTCCATCTATATTTTATGTATAATACAATACTAAATTATTTTTACCTCGATAATTAGTCTGGAATTCCATGTTCTGGGCAAATATTTCAGTTCTATAAAGATAGTTTCATTTAAGTTATCTGTTAGAGCGGTGGTTGCAAACTCCTCCTCAGGACCCCCATACAGGCAGGATTTACATGTAGCACAGTGTGTGGATAATTAGTGGTTAGACAGCCTGCTGAATAATAATTGCATCACCTGCATTCGCACAGTGTTATATCTAAATCCTGGCCTGTATGGGGTCCCTGGGGAGAGGTTTGGGAACGAATGCACTGGAGCAATAGCTGACTGCTTCAACAGCCGCATGCAAATGACTGCATAGATGAATGGGCCATTTATTATTGTGTTTTTTTTTGTTTGTTTTTTGGTACAAGCTACATTGCTATATAGATTGAAGTGAGCCCGCTAATTATTTAACACTGCTAATATAAATTCATTTAAATACAATTGACCTTATGTTTATATATTTCTTGGATACCCCTTTCCTTATGTATTTTTTTTAATTTGGGTGCACTTGAGAGCTAATACTCATACCAAAGCACTACTTTTTGGGTTATGCAAAACATTTTTTTTTTCTTTTGTATTTGATTGACTTATTATTATATATTTTTAATATGATTATTATATAGTACCAAAATATGACTTTGTGTGGGGCAACAACATTGCTTAATATTCATCTCCTTTTTGGGGTCACTGCTCCTTCTCCAAGTTTTCACTGGTGTTCTAAGTGGAAGGTTCCTCTTTTCAGAATCCTTTTTTGTGCCCTCCACACTCTCAGACTTTATATCCTTGACGAGTTTCAATCCAACAAGGTGCTTTAGGTAAAGCCCCATGGACACTGGATTCCAAACTCAAAGACCGGGGCCTCCTTGTTTTACTATGTGTTAATTTGTATGTATCTTTGTCTTGAACGTATCTTATGTACAGCGCTACGGAATATGTTGGCGCGTTATAAATAAACGATAATAATAACTAAACCATATGCTGTTTTCGAAATCATAGTTGGCAGAAATTGGTGACACAATATGCATTTTATTTGTATCCTAGAATGACCCTGAAACACTTTTAAAGTGTTTGATTATGTGCAATGAACTCCTGAAGCACATGTCCCTTTCTAAAGGACTTGGAGGAACAATAAATGAAATTATTGAATCATTGGTAAGTTGTTGTTGTTGTTGTGTGTTTGTTTTTTGTCACTGTGTAAGTGAAGTTAAAGCATTAGCAGCCATAGAAGCCAGGCATTAAGTCTTTTTACAAAATTATGCGGTTTAGCAGGCTTTGCTTGTATCGTAGAAATCTCAATTTTTTTTATTTTTATAAAGCTGGTCTGCCTTTTGCCTGAGGAGGCGGTTACCCTACTGGGGATAGCTCTTAATTTGGTCCTATTGTCAAGTGCCTTTGTAATAGTAATCTTTCAACAGAACTGAATACAGATGTTGCCTGAATACACAGTTACGCCTAGGAATTTAATCCTGTTTAGAAAAAAAGAGAAATGTTTGATGCTACCCCATTATAATAGCTAAAAATTAAAGACTACATCTATTTTAAACTTTCTAAAAAAATGTTTTCCTATCGGTTCAACATCTAAATAAGTGTATTAAAAAATCACTACTGGTCCTTTAAGTTTTTAGGTAGAAGTTTTTGTGGTTGTGTTGTCCTTTGTTTTGTTTTCTTTTTGTATTTTATTTTTGATGGAAATTATTTTGACTCTGATATAAAATCTCTATCATCGGATCAATGGCAGGGAATAGCTAGATCAGGGTGTGAATTTTTTTTGTTTGTTTTTCTTTTGTTTTTCATAACAGTTAATTTTTTGTTGTTCTGCTGAATGATCACGTAATCTGTTTCTTTAGATACTTCCTGGAATAACGAATGTTCATCCATCTGTACGGAATATGGCGGTCTTGTGTATTGGATGCTGTGCTCTGCAAAACATAGATTTTGCAAGGCGGCACCTTGCATTACTGTTACAAGTAAGTAAATATTTTTTTAATCAATTTTTTGCACAGTAATTTTGTTTTTAATTATTAATTGGTCAAAGGGGGTAACATTTATCATGGAATTAATTGGAGAAGTAATCAAGGCAGATTAATTATTGCCCCTTTCCTTGTTGGTGATACTGAAATACTGTCTTTAGCCTGTCCCTGGCTAACTGTCTTCAATTTAAATGTTGCATTAAAAGATAGAATATATAATTTATGCAGCAGAAACAAAAAATAGTTTTTTGGGGGGCTCTGATTTTTTTTACCAAGAAATATCAATTTAAAAAAAGAAAAATTATTGAAAGTTGCAATAGAAATGAGAAACCAGGATGATGTTAGTTGATACCAAATATATAGTTTTAATTTTAAGCACAGGTTTTACTGAAACTACAAACCTAAAATACACGCATAATATTAACCTTGCTAAAAATTCTGAACTAAACCTATAAAAGTATATATTTTATGAAAGAATACATCCTGGAGAATTAAAAATGGTGTTTCAGGACTTGCATCTCAAAAATATCAATTCTCTAAGCTTAGCTAGATGTCTATTTTTATTATTAAAAGTAATTTCTATTACCATTTTGTTTATATCAGCAACATATCTGACCAAGGAATGTTTATTGGTGGATGAATTAAATATGCCAAAGAATGTGTTTTATAAAGCCACATATAGTCTGAAATTACACAAATCTCTGACTAAGATGAAATATGAAATATTCTTTTGGCAAAATCTCAGCTGGAAATTATTTCTTTTTTTTGCCTCTCATGTTTTCTAACTCTGACTCTCAATTACAGATTTCTCAGCTTGATGAGGTTAAAGTAAAAATCAGTGCACTGAATTCAATTTTTGACATGCTTCTTATGTTTGGTATGGAAATTCTGAAAGCAAAAAAGGACGATGGTGATGTTTCGAGGTGCAAAGATGATGAAATTACTCCGGAAGAGAAACCAGATTCAACAGATCAAGATAAAACAACGGAAGACGCGACCGAGGAAACTGCAACTGTTAATGGAATCCTACAGCTTTTTTCTTCTTTTTTGGATAGTGAGGTAATGCATTTTGAGTAAAAAATCTTTAGAAACATTTTAATAGTGTAAAGAAATACAGTTTTTATATTACAAGAGAAAAGATTGTAACAATACATTTATTGTAGATGATGTAGATTTTCTACGGTTTGTCCTAAAGAAGATTTAAAAAATAATTATGCAGTAAGTGGAGAAGTTTCTTATTGATCAGATGAGACTTCTCCAGATTTTGTCACATGGAGCTTTTTTCAAGCTTGAGAAATTGCTTGAGAACACCAAAAATAACATAGAAATTAGAAAGCTTTAACCTTTGTGAATATAATATACTGCTGTATTTTCAATGTAATTAAGTTTTTTTTTTTTTTTGGTATGTATTAGCATATAGTGCATCAATGGGGGCATCTTATTATTTATTTTTTTACAAGAAATGTTATAGTAAACAATAATTTAAAGACTGGTATACAAACCGTTATAAAGCAGGTCCATGTTGATTAATGAAAACACTGGCCCAAAGTATTGCCAGTAAAGTGATGGATCAGTTTGCATAATTGCATATGAACAATGTCCTGAGCTAGCTACTTGCCTGTCAACAATGATGGATTTTAAATTGTAAGGCTAGCAATGCTGTTTGCCACACAATGTGAGGCCTTTGCTCCTCTTGAGCACCTTCGGCTCTCATTGTACTTGAACTTTCCTGCTTTGCACTGATCACCTTTGGCACTCAGTGCAAGCCCCTCCCATTCGCAGTGCTCATCTGGAGCCCGGCAATCGGCACCTTAGGCGCTGATGTCGTGGCTCACAATGAGCTATTTCGGCGCTCATTGCGAGCCTTTCCTCCCATCTACTGTACGGGACGCTCCATTGTAGGTTTCGTTAACCTGCAAGTTTTGTGCTTGGGAATGCCATGTGTCTCTCTCCACCATCTCCCCCTGTCCCTTCCCTGTGTGTTTCTCCTCTAAGTCCTGTGACGTACACAGCTTGCCTCGCTTTACGAGGCTTGCAAAGTGTGACCAACATCATAAGCATTCCTAACGCTGACAACTGTATATGTGATTCCTGTTGTGGTACTTGTTTTCTTTGCCTAATACCTGGATTTCCACTTAGTGTGTTCATGTTGTAAGTTGAAGCTTTTCACTTAATAAAATAATCTTTCAGTTATACTGAACATTTCCTAATTTAAAATCCAAAATCCCCTCGGGCAAGGCAAAAAATAATGGTGGGCAATACCATTGCATACCTGAATATACTAATTTAATACAAATCTGTTTTGTTACTGTTTTTTTTTCCCTTTAATACATCAAACTGGCACAGAGTAGCTTCTCCCAACCAACAGTCTTAAGAGTTTTAAGCAATTTCAGGCACTGTCCACTGCTGGTGACTACTTTGATTCAGATTGATTACTTAGGAACTCCTTTTTATTGTGAACTGTGTTAAACAAACAAAAAAAGTACTGCAAAATGTCTATTGTAGAGCACGGTGCACAATGCTGGTGTTTTTATTGGAGAGAGGTAACATTTGTGCTTGCAATCCTATTTTAATGTAATATGGGAGGCTGTGAGGGTCCTCTTGCACGCTCACAATCTAGTTTGTAAACAGATAGTCTTTGAGCTTTTATTCACAATAGTCATATTTTTATTTTAAGATTTCAGAAATCAGGACTGAGACTGCAGAAGGTCTAGCCAAGCTGATGTTTTCTGGAAGACTAATAAGTGCAAAACTTCTTTCTCGCTTGATTTTACTCTGGTACAATCCCGTTACTGAAGAGGATACAAAGCTTCGTCATTGTTTAGGGGTTTTCTTCCCTATCTATGCTTTTTCTTGTCGGTGAGTCACTCATTCGTTTAATGTTTTGAAAAATTATAATTCTAAAAATGAGGATTTAGCACAGATGAGTAATAGCACTAAGCAATCTGCATAAAATAGTCAAACTCGTGGTTTTATTTTTTTAACTAGTGAGCCTACTTTTGGCTTCTCAAATATGGACATAGCTTTGAGTAAATTATAGAAACTTAGTTTTATGCTTCTCTAGGATTGACGAAAGCCTAATAAAGCTTGTTTTTGGGTGGCAAAATATCGATTGTTGGGGCAGGGGTTTGTTTGTTTTTCTTTATTGCTGTTAATAAATTTTATACGCAGTACTAAAACCAACCCTGAAATTTTGGTTTCAATATGTATCTAATGACTATTTTTGGTGATGATCACAAGTAATAATGCATCTTATCCCCACCAAGAACCACTTGAATAATTCTTAAGCGTGTTATACTATATTACGATATAACTATGCTTTACTAAATATTATAGTAAATACATCTTTATGCAATCTTATTCATTTTAGTAACTGTTTCATAACTTCTAATTTTAGTTGTTCAGTGGAAAATATTTTGCATAACACAGATGTTTCAAAGAAACTATTTCAAGCCCTTGCAAATAACATTCTTATATTGCATTAATTCATTATTGTACTCTGTTTATAGGACAAACCAAGAGTGTTTTGAAGAAGCCTACTTTTCTACTTTGCAAACATTGTTCAATGCACCAGCATCCTCACCTTTAGCTGATGTTGATATTGGCAATGTTGCTGAATTGCTAATTGATCTCACAAGACCGAGTGGATTAAATCAAAAGAATAAAATGTCTCAGGACTATGAAGTAAGTGTGAACTGATGGGCAGTTATTTTTTTTTCGGTTGTTAACAATGTATGTAGCTTGTTAAATCTGTGCAGTGCTATCCAAATGGCCAACCAGCATTATGTTTGCAGTCTATTGTCTGCTGGAGAGTATTATCATAAACCCAACATTAAAATATAACAATTTAGACCATTTAAAAACATGGTCCCCTACACAAATAAGTTAGACAGCAATGCATACATACATACATTTTCATCTGGTAACTGGCTAGATACTCTTAAATGTGCAGAGAGACAGTCTTTCAGTGACAGAGAATTTTTAGCAGATTGGCACTACATGTGGCACACTACATTTTTATTTTAGTATTTATGCAGATTTGGATAGAATACATTTTAACGGTAAATATGTTCATTAATTATCTGTAGCGGTATATTTAAAGTCTCAAGCTTTCCACATTCCTTTTTTTAATTGTACATTCGGCAGGTAAGCTCTCAAACAGGCGGTTGAGAATTACTGATAAGGAGAATACTTGTCAAACAATATTTTTATATCTATCTTACGTATTCAGTCGGTTTAATCCGTTTATGGCCAGTACTGCCCAAAGCTAGCACATGCACAGAATTAATTTATTGCAAAGGATTATTTTGAATCTTATGTACAGCACTTTGCACAAAATATAAATAAAATAAATCTGTACTGGGACTCCACTTTTGATAATGGAGAGGACCTATTATGATTTTATAATACCATTGTTTTTGTTTTTCAGGGTTGCACAGTGCATGATAATATGGCATTAAAAATTTGCAATGACATTTTGAAGGACCCTACAGCTCCTGATGTTCGTATATACACTAAATCTTTATGCTCTCTTGAAATTAGTAAAGATTATTCAAAAGAACTTTTGCCTTATTTGGATTCTATTTTGGAGGTAATATTCATTGCTTATTATTACTTTAAATGTATTACAAGACATATGTATGGACAAATTATTTATTTATTTATTTTTTATATATATATATATATATATATATATATATATATATATATATATATATATATATATATATTTTTTTTTTTTTTAGTTAAAGACCATTAGATTTGTCATGGTATAACCTCCCTCAATCTTTATCTAATCTCCTATGTAATGCTTGTCCTCTTTTTTTTTTGTTTGCTTTACTATTTATTTTATTTTTTTCAGTGTTACAAATGTGGAATATCTTGTTAGGATGGGTCACTTTAGCAAGTATGCAAAAGACATAAAGAAGTTGTGCATAGCTAAACATTTTTTATAAACACCTGCATGAAAAATGTACATGAGGATTTGCAAATATATTTTATTTACAAATCATTATGTATGTTTACACACTGTCTCACTTGTATCAATTGCTGGCTCAACCAGATACTTGGGCTGTGTATGTGTTAATGCGGAGGGGAGATGGATTGCACCGTTTCAAGCCACATTTGTGGAAATTCAAGCATTGTCCATGCATTGAGGGTAATGAACTGCCTAGCAAAAACTAAGACGAGGAATAACTTGGCTATTTGTGTTTTTATCTTGTGTTTTTTTTTTTTTTTTTTTTTTTACTTATTTTAATAACTTGTCATACTTTTTTCTACTATAGGAAGTGACGGATAAGGTCAGTGAAAAGGCAGTAGAAAAACTCAGGATGCAGTTAAAAGTTTCTAGCGGCTTAACAGAAGAACCTGAAATCTCTCATGAAAAAGAACCTGAAATCTCTCATGAAAAAGAACCTGCCACGAATGAGCAACAAAACGAGGAGGATGGTATTGAAACAAACCAAATAGTATTTCTAGCATAAAAATAAATTTAAAAAATATAAATTTGGCATTATAATGCTATATTTAAACTGTAATATATACTATTGTAATTTAGTAAATGCTGGTTAATATACAGAAATATTAGTTGGAACATGTTTATATAAAAAAGAGCATCACATAAAATAGCGGCAGATTTATTAAGCAATGTAGTTTAGTTTTGGGAATTCTAGTACCTTGGAGAGTAATATTGTCCATACACCACTCTCTGACCTCCTATTCCTATCTTCCTTTTTTTTTTTTTTTAAGGAATCGCAAAAGAAACGTCAGAGGTATTTGAAGAACAAACTATAGAGAGCACAAAACCGAACCCTGGAAAAGCGAAATCTGCTACAGGTAGGATCATTTGTCCCTGTGTTAAAAAAATAAATCACATATAATAGTTGTCAAGCTGCGAATCGTCGTCGCAGTTTGCGAGCTTGCAGAACTGCGTCTCTCGCCAGGATGTCTGGGGGTGAGGTTGCATGCAAATTAAAGTCGATTTTTTTCGCTACTTGAAAATTGCATCTGCAAAAAAATGAGGCTCCACGATCCCAAAGTGCAGAAAACACTGACAAGGACGTATACCGTCTAATTACAACCGGCGGAACTTTAGAAAAAACAAATACGAGGTCGCAAAAACGGCCAAAATGCGTACATTCAAAAACAATACGAAAAAAAGAAACACACAGAGCATGGGGGGGACAGCTATGACATCTGCCAGTGAGGTTGCACACCAATTAAAGTCGAATTTAACGAGTTTAGGAAATTGACAATTGGCTAAGGGGCGGGGGGGTGGCCTTTGAAAGAAATAAAAACAAGGCTACACGACCCCGAAATGCGCAAAACACCGCCAGGCATGTACGACTATTGCCAGGGACGAACAAGGTAGTTAGGAATCACGGAAAATGCTTGCGACCCACGTAGCACATAGACAAACTATGACATTTTACAACACTAAAACATTACAAATCTAAAATTGCGCTTTACACAACTAAACCAATTGTCCTCGCGCATGCAGCATATTTTTAATTAACAGTTGGGACATTGATGACACTTTCTCCTCAGCGCAGCAACAGTTCAACTGTACATTGTATGCTGCAGGCGCGCATATGACCAAAAGTAAACGAGCGGCGCGGCTTGCTATGAGCGCCGAAAGTCCTCACAGTAGAAAAAGCTTTACATTGTGTGTCAAACAGAATTGCCATGGCTTAAAATTTTATTGCCCCGTCATTTTTTTACTGGCAAGTTGCTAGTATATAAATAAAGACATTTTAAGACCTTTGAATCATCATATATACATTTAACATCCAATATTTGACTTGCATGATGCACATAGAAATGTAGTCGTCTCTATATAAATGACCATCACTCCAGACGTTCCAGAATGCATAATAATGCTACTCAAGTACACAAATATGTCTACTTATGTGCATACACAACAAGCTCTTACATTTTATGAATCTACCAAATTGTAATATTCAACACATACTAGAATGGCAGTATTTTCAGAAATTCCTATTGCCTTTAAAATAATGGTTTCAATCTAGATCATCAATTCCTGATAATCTATAACATTCAGTTTATTACAAGATGATGATAAAATAATGGTAATTTTCAAATCTTAGCCTATCAATTTCCTCTGGTATACTTCTGAAATTAAGCAAAGCAGCTGTTATAACAATTAGTGGTCCACCGTAACTTTCCATCAATGTGAAAAATGGTAGTAATAAACTTTTTAGATTGAGCTTGAAATTATACTTGCATAATGCTTTCCCCAAAGCACCTTACAAGACTGAAAACTCACAAACTTACAAAAACAGGGCCTCCATTCTTTTGTAATATATTAAAATAGTTTTTGCCTTGTATATCGCTACAGAATATGTTGGCGCCTTACAAATATAGGATAATGACAAAAAAGCACAATCGCTGTGTTTTTTTTTTTTGTTAGTTTAGCATACACTGCTACCAACTTACCATACAAAGCAGTTATTGTTGGTAGCTGCATATAAGTTTACATTTGACTAACTCAAGATGACAGGACAATCTTACAGCTTGCTACAATAATTACTCAGACATGTCCAGGAAATGTATCACTTTTCTCAATAGTGATGCAAACTGATGTTTATATAAAAAACAAATAACATTACAACGTTTGGCTTTGCACAATTTTACCATTCCTGTCAATTTTGTTCATGCTCATTTGTTAATTTGAAAGGCAATATCCAATTCCTCATATAATAGTTACTTTTCTACAATATTTTCATCATTCATTACAGCAATATACATGCAGAGCATCATTGGCCAACTTGGAGCACTAATATAAACACAAACTGTGTTTAAGTGAAATGTGACAGAGGATACTTTGATAAGTTCAATATGTATGTAAAAGTTATACAACTTGCTCTGTATTTAAGGAGACTTGACGTAACATTCTCCACCCCATTATATGTTTGTAACGGGATGTAAGACTTCAGACCGTGGAATTGAGAAGCCCGGTTATTGTTTGATAGGGTGTCATTTTCAAAGGGCACCATATGTGAACTTGTCTGCATAAATAAAATGTTTTAAAGGTTGTCTCTATATAATTTTTATGAGGGATCAGTCTGGTCTGTTTGCCAGCAATAATTAGGAATTGGTCATGTTTATATAATAAACAGCAAAGCAGCTATAAATGGATTGGGTATACCTAGAAT
This sequence comes from Discoglossus pictus, assembly GCA_027410445.1. Taxonomy (NCBI): domain Eukaryota; kingdom Metazoa; phylum Chordata; class Amphibia; order Anura; family Alytidae; genus Discoglossus; species Discoglossus pictus. The sequence continues at coordinate 60,112,782 of CM050163.1, forward strand.
ATGGTCACATGCTTCTGATTTTTGTAGAATTCCAGTGTGGTGTGGTATATGGAGATCTTATGAGAACTTTACGAAACTGAGACTTGATGTCCTCAATTATAGTGCAAAGAACATAATTTCCCCTAGCCCTGTTTTATGCACCCCGTGTCTTGAACCCTCTGGTGCCAATGTACAGAAGGACAAAGCTTTTGCACTATTGTAGGAGTGCTAGAAATCTATAAAAGTCCTAAAAAGTTCATTCTTTTCTTATAAAGGGTGAACATAAATGTTCTTTAACTGCCTAAACAAGCTATTTTATTTTCTACTGTAGGTCGCAGAAAAGGATCTGCTACTACTAGAAGGAAACCTAGCAAAGCTGTAGAGGAGGAAACTGAAAGGTATTTTTGCTTTATTTTACTTTATCAGATTGTGTGACAGTCAAATGGTTCAACAATTCAGAAAATTAATTTTTATATTTTTTTCATTCTTGTGTTACTTTCTTCTACTTGCTCCCATTTATGTTGTAAACCTTTTTGAGTTTGTTTTAAAGCTAGTTATAGGGCTCCATTTGCACTATTTTTACCCCCAAAAGATGGTCGTAAAATGGTTTAATATATGAGCAAACTTTGAATTATTTATTTTCATTTTAGTGACAACCAGGGTGATGAACAGCCAATTCCTGTCAACGTAAGACCATCCCGGAGAGCCAAAACTGCAGCTATGGAGAAAACAAAGATGAATCTCACAAGTCTTCTGAATCGAGAAGTAAATCAGTGATTTTATATATTTTTGTACTTCACAGACATTTATCTGGTGTGCACTTTGATTCTGAAATTATATTTTACTTATTGCTACATGTAATGGATTTGCTATTTGTATAACAATAAATGTCTTTGCAGAGATTTCTCATTTGTGTTCATTTATTCTTTAGTGTCCTGGCAACTTCAGAGCAGTTCATAGGACGAAGAAAAAGCCCACACACTCGCACACTTACACTCTACTCTCGCACACTTACACTCTACTCTCGCACACTTACACTCTACTCTCGCACACTTACACTCTACTCTCGCACACTTACACTCTACTCTCGCACACTTACACTCTACTCTCGCACACTTACACTCTACTCTCGCACACTTACACTCTACTCTCGCACACTTACACTCTACTCTCGCACACTTACACTCTACTCTCGCACACTTACTCTACTCTCGCACACTTACTCTACTCTCGCACACTTACACTCTACTCTCGCACACTTACACTCTACTCTCGCACACTTACACTCTACTCTCGCACACTTACACTCTACTCTCGCACACTTACACTCTACTCTCGCACACTTACACTCTACTCTCCCTGCCTCTCGCACACTTACACTCTACTCTTGCACATATTCTGTCTGAAGAGGATGGCTAGCAGGATTATAACCACATTGTGCTCAAATATCAGTCTGTTTTATCTTTTTAATTATCATGCTGATATATAATGTAAAATTATTTGGAAGTGTACAGTGGATATAAAAAGTCTACACACCCCTGTTAAAATGTCAGGTTTCTGTGCTCTAAAAAAAATTGGACAAAGATAAATAATTTCAGAACTTTTTCCACCTTTTTAATGTGACCTATAAACTGTACAACTCCATTGATTTTTGGCTCCAATTTTATTATTGAATAGCACATGGCCCTCGTCAAAAATGTAAAAAGTCCAAATAGGAGGAAATGTCACAATGAGGATTTTTGAATATTGCTTTCATATTGGTCCTGTCATGATCTGCTACTTCAATTGGACTTGGTAAGAACCTGGTTCAAACCTATCCAGCACAATTGTGCAGTCCTTTTACACCTCTGATAGCAGAAAATGGACCAAACACCAGTACCATGCCCAGGAGCTTGCTTAAAGGATATCAGAAACACCATATAATCCCTTAGAATTAGGATTAATGCACAGATTGGATTTACATGAAACAACGTGTAAGTGTCAGACACAACTGTCATACCTTTTTATTAATTGTCAAATTTTATACAATCTTCCGGCACACAGGCTGGCCAATCACAGTAAGCCCCATCCTTAGGTACATACCGTGCCTTGCAAAAGTATTCACACCCCTTGACTTTTTACATATTTTGTTACATTACAGCCTTAAATTCAATGTTTTGTGAATCTGAATTTTATGTGATGGATCAGAACACAATAGTCTAAGTTTGTGAAGTGAAATGAGAAAAATATATACATAAAACTATTTTTTAGAAATAGAAAACTGGCATGTGCGTATGTATTCACCCCCTTTGTTATGAAGCCCATAAAAAGCTCTGGTGCAACCAATTATCTTCAGAAGTCACATAATTAGTAAAATGATGTCCACCTGTGTGCAATCTAAGTGTCACATGATCTGTCATTACATATACACACCTTAGAGGCCTTAGAGGCTGCAACAACGAAGCAAGAGGCACCACTAACCAAACACTGCCATGAAAACCAAGGAACTCTTCAAACAAGTAAGGGACAATGTTGTTGAGAAGTACAAGTCAGGGTTAGGTTAGGAAAAAAAATATCCAAATATTTGATTATCCCCATGAGCAACATCAAATCTATCATAACCAAATGGAAAGAACATGGCACAACAGCAAACCTGCCAAGAGATGGCCGCCCACCAAAACTAACGGACCGGGCAAGGAGGGCATTAATCACAGAGGCAGCACAGTCTGGAGTATCTGTACATAAAACAACAATAAGTTGGATGCTCCATAGAGTTGGGCATTTATGGCAGAGGGGCCAGAAGAAAGCTATTACTTTCAGCAAAAAAAATAAATGGCAAGTTTTGAGTTTGCAAAAAGGCACGTGGGAGACACCCAAAATGTATGGAAGAAGGTGCTCTGGTCTGATGAGACTAAAATTGAACTTTTCGGCCATGAAAGAAAAAGCTATGTCTGGCACAAACCTAACACATCACATTACCCAAAGAACACCATCCCCACAGTAAAACATGGTGGTGGCAGGATCATGCTGTGGTGATGTTTTTCAGCAGCCAGGACTGGGAAACTTCAGAGTTGAGGGAAAGATGGATGGTGCTAAATACAGGGATATTCTTGAGCAAAACCTGTACCACTCTGTGTGATTTAAGGCTAGGATGGAGGTTCACCTTCCAGCAGGACAATGACCCCAAACACACTGCTAAAGCAACACTTGAGTGGTTTAAGGGAAACATGTAAATGTGTTGGATTGAGGTCTGGGCTTTGACTAAGCCATTCCAATAGAAAATGTGGCAAGCTCATAGAGACTTATCCAAAGCGACTTGGAGCTGTGATTGCCGCAAAAGGTGGCTCTACAAAGTATTGACTTTAAGGGGGTGAATATTTATGCACATTGACTTTTTCTGTCATTTTGTACTTTTGTTGTTTGCTTCACAATAAAAAAAAAATAAACTTCAAAGTTATGGTCATGTTCTGTAAATTAAATGATGCAAATCCTCAAACAATCCATGTTGATTCCAGGTTGTGATGCAACAAAACATGAAAAATGCCAAGGGGGCTGAATACTTTTGCAAGGAACTGTAGAAGAGGGACCAATTAACATAATAGACTAACCCTGTACATCTGATGAGCTTATCCTGGGGATTGTTTACAGCAAATGGTTATAGATAATACAATCAGACTGTTATCTGCTGAAGATCCCCTGTGTTTGCTTATTTAGGTGGGGCTGAGTGATTCATCACCAGATAACCACACTGTAACATAATCAAAAAACATACAATTTATGTCATTTTAACCAAAAGTAATATGAAATACATAATTATAACAATAAAAGAGGGTAACTCTGGCCAGCCCAGGCCACAGTCCAAAACAGTCCAGTCAGGCTCTGGGCATGACAACTCCTCCCCCTTCTTTCTAGTGGAGACTGGGAAGCTATCCTGCAGGATAGCTTTCCAGCTCCACGGCTACCATTTGTTCTCTGAGGTCTAAGCCACGGCACAGTCCCAACAATCTCCAGGGTCCACGAACCCAGTCCCAGGTGTTAGTGGCAGGAAGTGTCTATTGTCCTGACTTCCCTTTCTGTGGATCAATCCTGGGGTTGTAATGTGGCCTTTCCATGTTACTCCACCTCTCCAACTCCCACCCTGTCCAGGATGAATTCTCCCTCCTTCCCAATTTTGGAGGAATGAAAATGCTTTCTTTTGGCAGCTGCAGGGGAGTCAATGCAGTGGGGACAGGGGAGAAACCACACCCTGTGGTACCTTCTTTGCCAGTCCATGAAATGTGGTCCATCCAGGCATGAAACAATCTGGGGTAGTCCTGAGCCAACACCCTCTTCCCCAACCATACCAGTGTGCATAGCTGTCCTGATGTTTCTAGTACAGTCCCTGGGCCTACAGGGTCCCAAGTGGGCAACACTTTCCCCCTCCCCAGATCTTCTCTCTCCCCTGACCAGTTCAGAGGTATCTATTGGGCCTTTTGATTTCCCCAATCCAAACAGTTCCCTAGGGGTAACCAGTTCAGGTAACTGCTCACCAGGTGTTATCACCACCCCATTCCCCAAAAGCCAGGACCAATGCCCCTTCTTCCCTCCTCCCTTAGCGAAAAAAAGGCTTCTTAGGGACTCAAACAGTATTTCCAGTGAGGACTGTACCTGCTGGATGTGCCAGTCTGCACCCCTCCTGATGGCCTTGCTTAGGGATTCAACTCATTGGGGCTGCATTGTGCTCACAGTCTCCCAGCCCCCTTCTTCTGGAACCTCCCTCTGGGCACAGTTCTCACCTCCTGCTGGATCTTTAATCCCTGGATCCTTGGGCAGAATCTCCTGGCTCTCTCCACCTGATACAGCCTGGCATGTGAATACAGGCAGCACTTGATATGCAGCAGCTGTATCTTGTGCAGGCTGAAGAGCAGGGCTTGGCCCATCCTCTGATCAGCACCTCTTGGCTTCCCGACCTCCTTGCTGGTAGCGATGGGTCCAGACTGAGCCTTCTGAGATTGTAAATTCCCAGGGCTGCTTTCTGGTGCTGGCACCTGGCAAATGACTGGCTACTGGATTAGTTGTATCCCTGGGAGCCCAAAACTAAGTTTAGAGTCAATTAGTAGAGCACAGTCCATCTTTGGTTCTCTCCAGAACCTAGAAGCATGTCAGCTCTCCTCCAGGCCTGGCAATGCTAACTGGGCGAGGTTCAGCCCCTTAAAGCTAGGGACTAGTTCTTCCTCCTCCAGGTAAGCTACAGCATCAAGGCAGCTTTGCTAATGTTAAAATCCATGAGGCCAGAATTCTCCCCACAATCTATGCCACCCTCTCCCCGGACCTCCTGACAAAGTACAGTTTCCCTCTGACCCAGACGTGGACAAAAGTAGCTGGTTCCCCTTTGTCCCTGGAAGGTGATTCTCCTCTATGCCTGACTGCCAAGACCCCTCCCAACTAGGTGGCCACAACCCCTATAGGAAAGCTTCATCTAGTAGGTCTACATAATCCACCTCCAGCTGTAACTCCTGCTGGATCAAAGGCCAAAGTAAGCTAGCTGCCTGGAAGCATGTCTCCAGTCCCAGCATTTGACAGCACTTGGAAAACAAACCAAGCTGTCTTTTTTTCTGTCCCCAAGCCACAATCCAGATCCCCATATACAATGTCCCAAAGTGCCTCTTCCAGCCCCAGTGAAAAGCAGGACCACCCATGAGGTATCCCAATAGCCCCCCTCCCCCCAAAGCAGCATATTGCTCTTCCAGGGCGACCTCACAAACCAATTCTTCCAGCCATTCCATAAGCTCGTAACCTGGCCATAGTCACAGGAACGCCATCCATTTGTTTAGAAGGCCCATTCCTTGACAGTCCTTTCCAGTCACCACAAAATTATCTGTCTCTACTGGGGATCAGCATTTCCCCTCCACAGGAGCTGAGACAGGGCCATTGCTTACCACTCTCCACTTCTCCTGTACCACCTGTATGATCTGTGTCCGGAGGTCCCTCTGCTGATTCTTGGTTACCTCTATCCATCTTGGGTACCATCTGGACACTTCCTCCTCCTCTGTTGCAGACAGCTTAGGCCCAGGTCCTGGAGTTGTGGTCACCAGTAATGTGCTTACCCCTTCCTCCAGACCTCCTTCTGCTTGGCATAGTTCATCATTTAGGAGCAGCTCCTTGACCATTATTGATTAAGTCATCCCTGCTGTCCTGTTCAATCCTCTGAGCCTGAAGATCTCTCTTAGTTCTGTCATGGTAATCGCTCCTTATGTTGCCATCTTACTGTATTCCACAGAGGTCCCACAACTGCCAGACAAGTGTCACTATCTGCTACTTTAAGTGGACTTGGTAAGAATCCTGGTTCAAACCTATCTAGCAGAATCATGCAGTCCTTTAACACCTCTGATAGCAGAAGATGGACCAAACACCAGTACCAGGCACTGGAGCTTGCTTCAAGGATATCAGAAACACTATATAATCCCTTAGAATTAATACACAGAATGACGCTTACACCTCGTTTAATGTCCAGACACAACTGTCATACCTTTATTAAGTGTCACATTTTATACAATTTTCTGGCGCAACAGGCTGGCCAATTACAGTAAGCCCCATCCTTAGGTACATAGAAGAGGGGCCAATTAACATAATAGGCTGCCCTGCTTACTGGGAAACCCTGTACATCTGATAAGCTTATCCTGGTGATTGTATTACCTAGAACGATAAAACAGGGTAACTCTGGCCAGCCCAGGCCCAGGCCACATTCCAAATCAGTCCGGTTAGGCCCTGGGCATGACAGGTCCTTTAAGCAGAGCTGTGCCTAACCTTGCTGAATTAAAGTAATATGTAACCATTATATGAAGGTATCATATTGAAATTGCTGCTTACATCTGTGTATAGCAGAGGAATTTACTTTTTCCCAATAACTGGCGCAGTATATTGGTTTGGTTCAAAGGACACCTTCAATAATCTTGTTTAGTATACATAATGAAACAAGAAAAACGGATATATTTGCATAGGATACCAACACAATAAGAGGCAAATAGAAGTCAGTATTGGTTTATAAAATAACATCAAGATCTCTATTAGGCAGAGAGTCAGACATGACTGAACAACATGTTCTGTGCATGCGTAGGCCAATAGATAATGGATAAGACCAGTTTAATCAGTGTACTCTTTTGCCTTTCTCTAAACTTTTTTGTGTGTGAAGTGGTCTTACTGCAAATATATTGTGACAGAATTACACTTATTTCTATACTCCTATTAATGCATGCTAATATTTTATTTGCCTTTGCTGCTGCTGTCTGACATTAAGCACTGCTACATATATATATATATATATATATATATATATTGTCCACAAGCTCTGGTAAACCCTTTGCTATCTCTGACACCCCTATTGTGTTCTGTTTTGATTATACATTGCATGTTATTTTTCATTTCAAATGCCTTAATTTTACAACTTTGTGTGTTAAATTTAATTTGACATTTAGCTGCCCATTCTTCTAGTTTCTGGAACTTTCTTTGGAGGGAAAACAGATCCTGGGCTGGTTTCATTACCTTGTTCAATTTAGTATCATGTGCATGCACGCTGCAAAGAAGTCACACATGTGCATTTCAAAACTTCTCCGAGGTTGGGGGAGAGAGACATAGAACAAGAGGGTGCACAGAGACAGACAGAACAGGCAATTGAACATAACACATTATACTGTGATTTATGACAGGCAAGTTACTCATATTTCAATAATTCACAGTATTTTATAACCTCTTATAAATAAAATTGTTGACAGGTTCAGTCCTCCTCCCCATGCTTATATATGGAGAGGCTGGAATGGTAAAGTATTCCATTTTCCTTACCAAGTCTCCTACTGATATTTTTTTGGGGATGAAGTCAGCCACCTTAATGTATTTGAAACAGCATTTAATGTACCGTTACATTTATATGTTATATAAACGGTAAAATTAATTAATTACAATATTATTATTCATAATCATATTAATTATGATTATTATAATTATTCTAATCTCATCCTATGAGATCCTTGTTCTCTACGGATAAACGAATAAATAAATATATATTCAGATTTATGGTTACAAAATGTGCATTTATTAGAACACACTACTTAATACAAATACATTAATAATATATGATAATACTATGGAAACAACATCTCTTAACTTAGCAGAAAGGCATTCTAATCGCTATCAATTATGTCCATGTTTGTGTGTGTAGTATAATACTTTACCAGTGTAAGAGTAAATATCAAAGTATTTACCAGAAATATCTGTCCCTGTCCAAATTATCAGTATCTATATAGTGTGCACACTGTAGAGAAATAATACACCAACACAAAGTTCTGGTATAAGCTTTCTCCGTACTGCCTTTATTACGTCAGTCATCATTTATATAGTTTTTAGTAATCAGATAAAAAGTTACATTAAGCAAAACATCAAGTTTATTCGGTAATTCATTGGTTCTGAGATGTTTGCTTCTACGAGACTACGGTCAGACATTGGGTTAAAACATTAAGGAGTCTCCAAGACCCATCCCACAAGAGGATGGGTCTTACTCTCATTGGTAAGAAGTTGAAGACAAAGACAAGATGGTGTTTCTCCTCCTCGTGTTCTGTGTGTGTGTGTTAAGACCCGTCATCCTTAACAGACCGGAAATAGTGCTGCCTCCATCTTGTAAGAAAAGGGGAGTGTCAAATCCTCCATTTTAGAGTCTCCCAATGATTCAGCATTTATTAGTAAAACTTGGTTATACGATAATACTGCAAAGATAAGATATATAAGTAGGTGCACGAATACAGTTATGCATTTTGTACTGATCCTAATCCATAACAGTCCCCCCTAAAATGACATAATATATTTGTCACACTCACTGCTATTAGTAAAACTTACTGATTATAAGTATAACACCCTATTCTTATAACGGGTGTCTAAAACTAAAGATCTTGTTATAATAGATATATGTCTCAACTATGGTCCTTCCAGAGCACTATTCTTTGTGTCTTCTATTTCCGGATGTTGAAAGCATTGCATGTGTGTAAGTCATAGGTTCATATCTTCGTTCGATCGGGCTTGCCATGACCTGACGTCACACCTACCCTATGACCTATGTGGCATGGGGAAGAACTAACAAGCCTCTAATATCTAATAGTGTAGCTAGGCTTGGAGAGGGACCATAGTACTCAGATATAGTGTAGCTCAGCTCCGAAAACACTCTCCTTAGAGCCAGTTACAGTCTGCAACAGAAGACGGGATGTCTTACAGTCATCATTTTGTCCATGTAGATCTATGTCTAAATCTTGGTGGATAAAGGTGGGAGAAGCCTTATCCATAGCTTTCTGAAGGTAGTTGCGTATACAGGGGATAATACAACATAAGAGGAAGGCTAACAAAATTATGACAATAAAGATAGCCATCCCTATCTGCAATAACACTTTCTGCCAACCATTCATCCAACCAAACCATGATTCCCAATAGTCTATAGTGCCAGAATTTTCTTTTAATTCTTGACCAAGATTAGCCAATTTCTGGATTGCCAGTGTGATCTTACCATTTGGACCTGTATTATCAGGAATGTATGTACAACATGTGCTAGTGTCAGGAAGCATTTTACATACTCCACCTTTTTCTGCAAGGATCATGTCTAATGCCATGCGGTTCTGGAAGGCCATGTGTGATGTAGCCTCTAACTGTTCTGTGATGCCTTTTAAGGCATCCTTGGTGTAGTTAACAAATCGTTGCTGGTTATAGTAAATATAATTGATCCAGGCAACGTTCTTATTTACTCCAATCATGGATATCAGTGACTCGAATCCTGCTGCTACTTGGTTACGGGCTTTAAATTAATTGGGCACCCCTCTTGGGACTCCAATAGAATCTATGTACACATGGGAGTCAAAACTTTCTCTAGGCTCAGATGATGATGTATGTCTCTTCCTTCTGAACTGTGTCTGAGGAATATCATCTGGATCCCCATAATAGGTTGGAACAATGTGTAACGGCATTATGGCTTTAGCCAAGGTACATTCCCCACGCCATACTCCTGACAGTCTTACCCTGAGTTTCATATCTCCACACAACCAATATATGTCCCCCAAAGATCGGGTCTGATTGATTAAGAGTGTAGATGACCCATCTCTCTATGTGTGACAAAACCCACTTGGGAATCTCTGTAAGTTGAACCCCTGAGAAACGTTTCTCCTGTAACACGTATAATTTCCAGGGTACACAGTTATACCTCTCCCTGGGTGGGGATTACTAGTCATCACGGGGTACGTTTTCCTCCATTGTTCACACTCATCTGTATGACTATATGTTTTGAACAATTTTAGAAAACATGTCTCTTCTTGCAAAGGTATAATAAATGGAACAGTACCTAAGTGAGGCCTAGCATGGCCACATACATAACAATTGGTCTTATTACTTTCTTGTACATTATATTTCATCCATTCCAACCATACATTAAGGTCTGAGAATCCAGTCTCAGTAGCCAACGTGTCCTCATAGGTTGGGTCTCCAGCAGCAGTCATTGTTCCAATAATCTGGGGCCCTGGCTTCAATGTCTGTAATGCCAGAGGTAAGTCTGGGTGCTTATATAAATCAGCTATCTTAAACTCGCCCATTATCTTAGCACCTTGTCTTCTAGCCCAAGACCTCAGTATATATGTGTCAGCATCCATGGGACAAGGGTTTTGTATGGTTAGAGTCAATTGCATATCAGAACCAGATACCCCACTATTCAGACATCGACCAGTCTTTATTAGAGTCATTCGGTCGAGGAGGGATCTACCTTGGTCATCTTTCTTATCTGCGGCGCTTTGAGGTCTATACCCCCAAAGTGTTCCAGTACCCCATCCCACTGCCTGCCATGTTTCACAGCGTTTTCCAACAGTTTCATCAGTGAGACATATGTATATATCTCTCTTGTATATATCACATTGTTCAGGGATTGAAGGGCAAGAAACGATGTCGCAAAAGTCAAAGGTGTATGTGGCAACATGTGTATTACGAGAATTATACCAAAATGTAATACCATCTTTACCTTTTGTAATGGTTACCTGTTGAGCAATATTTGAAATTACCATGAGGGACAAGACAAACCACTGAAGTGTACTCATTGTGTTGGTTCCTGATCATCAGGAGGAGGAACCTTTTTGCAATGGGATGCGTGGACCCAAGTAGCTTTCCCTTCCAGCTTTACTGATGTAGCTGTGATCAGTAGTACTTGGAATGGGCCTTCGTATCTGGGTTCCAAAGGGGTTTTCCTCAAAAATGTCTTAACTAGGACCCAATCTCCAGGAAGTAGTTGATGAGTACCAGTGATTACTTGCGAATCTGGAATAGAAGAGAACACTTGTGCATGGATTTTAGTCAGTGCTGTGGACAATGCAATTACATAGTCAACAAGTACATCAGATTTAAGTTGCAATTGCTGAGGAAAGTAGCACCCTAGCCTAGGAGCAGACCCAAACAAGATTTCATGGGGGGACAATGCATGTTTCCCTCTAGGGGTATACCTGACACTGAACAAGGCTATGGGGAGACTTTCAGGCCATGGCATACCAGTTTCTTGTGACATTTTCAACATCATAGATTTCAAGGTACCGTTCATACGTTCCACCTTCCCACTACTTTGAGGATGGTAAGGCATATGAAAGGAGAGGGTGACTCCTAGGGCTGTCCATATTTCTTTGGCCAGTACTGCTGTAAAAGCTGGTCCCTGGTCACTCTCTATCACTTCAGGGACCCCATATCTGCAAATGACCTCTGTTAATAGGCATTTCACGGTTGTTTTCGCTGTCATGTTTGTGACTGGGTAGGCCTCTGGCCATCCTGAGAACATGTCCACAATGACTAATGCATATTCATACCGACCACTCTTTGGCATCTGTATGTGGTCAATTTGTATCCTCTGGAATGGATACAATGATTTTGCCAAATGTCTCTGTGGTGGTTTCTCGGTGCGGCCTACGTTGCATTTGGCACAAATACTGCACGATTTACAATAGGTGCTTGTCAGAGTAGTGATGCCTGGGGCCATGTAATACTTATTTATTAAGTTATTCATGAGAGTCTTTGACAGGTGTGCTGGCCCATGTGCCCATTGTACTGTTGCTGGGTACAAGCTTCTTGGCAAACACAATCTCAGATTGTCAACATATAGTCCATTTTTCAAAACTGCTCCCTTTGCTTTCCATTTGTTCACTTCTTCTGGACTTGCCGTCTTTTGCAATTCTTTGAGCAATTTTAAATCTGTTGGCAGAGTCTGCATTGTATATCTGTTTATTTCTCCATCCACCTCTCTCCTTTCCATTTCCTGTGATATCATTGCTGCCTTCTTAGCCGTCTGGTCTGCTAGATGGTTTCCTCGTGCTTCGTCTGATTTTAGCTTCCCATGTGCCTTCACTTTCAGTATGGCTACTTCTTTCGGGAGTGCTAAAGCATCTAGTAGTTCACGGATGGCTTTGTCATGCTTCACTGGAGTACCTGCGGCTGTCATGAATCCTCTAGCTCTCCAGATTACTCCAAAGTCTTGAGTCACTCCTAGAGCATATCTTGAGTCTGTATAGATGTTGGCTCGGACTCCTGTCGCAATCTCACAGGCCTTGGTCAATGCGATCAACTCTGCTTCTTGTGCTGACATGGAGGGAGGTAGTGAGAAGGCTCGCATCACATCTTTTTCAGTAATCACAGCGTATCCTGTGTGATATTTTCCATTCTCATCAGCATACCTTGATCCATCCACATACAGAGTGATGTCTGGGTCTGTCAGGGCAAGGTCTTTTACATTCGCGAGGTGTGAGGTCTCCATTTCCATTTGTTGAAGGCAGTCATGGGGTGGATTTGTGAGTCCTGGGACTGCATATGGGTCTCTGGCTTGTATACTGGGAGTGCTGTCTGCTTGCCAGTGGAGAGTTTTCTTTTCCACTCCTTCCTCTTCCAACTCCTCTTCCTCTGCAGATTCCCACCATTTTAATGCAGCTCCCAATGTCTTCCATCCATCCGGTGCGAACTTGGATATTGCAACATGTGGAATTTCTGTATCCCAATGCTTGTAGAGCGCTTCTGCTTCTTGTGGGAGCTCCACCGTAAATGCACTATCACCTGCTGCATTGTTGTACAATGTCTTTAGGTTTAAGGTGACCTGCTTCAATTTAGTGAGTCTTGCTTCATATTGGAAATCTCGGCCTGGAGATTGTTTATTCCACAGCGTGCAATATAAAGGGTCTTGTGTCTCATCTGTGAGCGTCTGGCCGTTTCCACCACCTTCCAGTAGACGTCTTTTTACATATAGATTGGTTATTCCTGAGTTTGGGTTCAAAATCAGGCTGTACCAAAAGTATCCATCTTGCTCATCTCCCCCCTCTGGAAATGGTAAGAGAGTGGCTGGACTGAGAACATAACATCTCTGTAAGGTAACATTGTCTGGTAGAAGGAGGGAAGATTGCAGACGGAGGTGTCTGGCTGTAGTCATATGCTTAGGTTGAGTCTGCTGTATGATGGCCGCAATGTCATGTGGTGCCAGAACTGTCAGAGGATAGCCAAGGACTATGTCATTTGTTTTGTCCAGTAAGGCATGTGCTGCCAGTGCTGCTCTGAGACAAGACGGTCCTCCTCTTGCCACGGCATCTAATTGACATGAGAAATAGCCGATAGGCCGTTGTCTGTTTCCATGGGACTGTGTCAAGACTCCCATTGCATGTCCTTCTCTTTCTGAGACAAACAGCTTGAATGGGAGATCATAGTTTGGTAATCCTAGTGCTGGTGCTGATGAGATAGCTTTCTTCAGGGTGTAGAAATTATCCAGGGCTGTCTGTGTCATCTCATATGGTTCAGTCTTCAACACGTCATACAAGGGTTGCATCAGAAGGGATGCTTCTGGGATCCACGCTCTGCAGTAAGATATTAGACCTAGAAAAGCATGCAGAGGTCTGTGTCCTTCTGGGACTGACATGTCTTCTATTGCTTGCACACGGGCGCGTGTAAGATGACGCACACCTTTTGACAGGCAGTGTCCCAAAAATATCTGCTTACACCATTGTAGTTTGTCTCTGGATACTTTGCATCCTTGTTCTGCCAAGTGTCTCAGCAGGCTTTCTGATGTCCTTGTAGCTGTGGGAAGATCTTCTGCACACAGTAAGAGATCATCAACATACTGCAGCAATACAATGTCAGGATTCGCTTGTTGCCAGGAGTCTAGGATATGGCCCATAGCTTTGGCAAACTGGCTGGGTGAATTCTGCGCTCCTTGAGGCATTACAGTCCATTTGTATTGATTATGATCATGCGTGAAAGCAAACAGATACTGGCAAGAAGGGTCAAGGGGAATACTGAAGAAAGCATTTGCTAAATCCACTACGGTAAAGTATGCAGCTGCTGGAGGTATTCCAGAAAGGAGAGTGTTCGGATTAGGCACTATAGGAGTGTCTAATATGGTTGCTTCATTGACTGCTCGCAAATCTTGTACCATACGATATTTTACTGGTTCTCCCTTTTTGGATTTCTTCTTTACTGGAAAGAGGGGCGTGTTGCATGGTGACGCCCCTTGCTGCACCAATTTCTCTATCTGTTGAGAGATTGCATCTATTTATGCTGGCTTCAGAGGATACTGTGGCTTGCGTGGTAACTCTGCTCCGGGTTTTAGTTTTACTGTGACTGGTGGCACCTTTAGGTTTCCGATATCTTCCGGTCCTTGTGACCAGAGTGTTGCTGGAATCTTGTCCAAGATATCATCTGGCCCTGTATTAAAGAAGCTATTGGCATCTATGTGTAGTAATATGGGCAGTGAACAGAGTGCTGACGTGTCAGTGACTTGTAGAGGTGAAGACACTTGTACAGTTCCATCTGGGGTGAATGAGATGGATGCTTGTAGTCGGGAAAGCACCTCTGCATGTAGAGGATACTACAAATCTTGCAAGCAGATCTGGAAATGGGCCTATTTGCATAGGTTGGGTTAAATGACTGGAGATGGGGACACCATCTACTCCTACACAAGCGACATCAATGTCAGACAGGTAAGATATATCGGGCAGATCTTGTTTTCTTAGAACGCTTCTGGCTGCACCTGTGTCTATGAGAAAGGTTGTGGGCGTCCCCTCTATTGGTAGTGTCACAATAGCTTGTGGTCCTATCTCGCCATCCCCTGAAGAAACTGCCAGAATAGGGGACACTGACACAGGCTCACCCCCGTCCTATGCTGTAGCTTGAAGCACAGGCGCTGCATTGTTATCATCTGTCTGCTGTCTAGGTCTTGCCTTCCTGGGTGCCTTGCAATTCTTGCTAAGGTGTCCTGTTTTCCCACAATTATAACACTGTCTTGTTTCTTTCCGTGGTGATTGCTCAGAATTCACCATAAGTACAGCCGTCTTTTTGGATGCTGATGATACAGGTTGTTTAGCCGCTGCTGTCTCTAGCCCTTTAGCAACCAACAGTAAGGTGTCTAAAGGTAACACTCTATATTCTGGTCTGGTTGTCAATAGGCACTTCTGAATTGTGTCATGTAATCCCAGCAAGAAAGTTGTACTTAACATCTGCGTATGTGTTTTATTATGTGGACTGAAGCCAAGATCTGTAAACACTTGTGTGAGTCGTGCATGGTACTTTTCTACAGATTCGTCTCTGTCTTGTTTGATATCTTGTAAATTAACTGCTTGATCGGCTAATTTATCTTTTGCCCAATATCTTAACAGGTCGCAGAATTGTATGCCTGATGTAAAGTCATGCTTTGAACGGTGTGCATCATAAGGATCTATGGCATTCCGCATGATAGGCCAGTATGAATCACCTGCTTTAATCTCACATAAGCTGATGAGATCCTCCCAAGCTGCCGAGTATGTCTTTTGAATTTGTACAATTTTCCTATAAAAAGGCATAGGTTGTTTTTCAGGATCTGGCAATGTGTTGATAAGAGAGGTGGCTTGTGTCGGGGTGAATGCGACGTACATTAGACTTCCCCTTTTCTTGTTCCTCCTCTTGGATTTCACTTTTGAATCAGAGTTTCTATTTGTCCACTCTACGACACTCTCTCCTCCCCCTATGTCGTCACTGGATTCATCTGAACTATCTTGTAGGTGATTGATTGGCAGAGCTTGTGCTTCCAGTGTTGTGGTCTGGTTGGGCAGTGGTCTGAACAGCGGACTTGTTGCCGAGTTATGTGAACTATGCACACTATGGGTGCGAGTACTGGCTGGTGGATGTTCTGTTACAATTGGTACCTCAACAGATGGGAATATCGGATATGGAGAATACAGTGTTCCGTTTGAAGTCAATACTGGATACAAGCAAGTGGGATGTGTTTCTGGTGCAGTGGGAGTAAGGGGCGGAGCCCTTTGGACAGATGGTGTGACGTGGGACATCACGTTATGTTGCGCAGTATTCAGGGGTGAGTGCAGCTCCTCCTTCGTGTGTGTGTGTGAGCGCCATCTTTGGACTGTGATTTTATGGAATGTCTTTGTTCGGGTGAGTTCAGAGGACTGACCACTTCACATGGAGCATGATACACATAAATTTTCCTTCCTTTTAATTCAATTTCCTTTTCTATCCACCCTTCCTGTGCAATTGCTCTAGCCACTTTGTACCACATCTCTGCACTAGGCAATAAACCACAATCTTGTAACTGTCCTTTATTATCTCTCAACACTTTACGCCACTCTTCTGCCTTCAAATGCCCTCCTACGACACTGGTAATACCACAGATCTTGAACATCTTTGTACATCGATTTACTGCGGCTTCACCACCCCTGTTCTTAACTATCTCACGGGCTAACATGCCCTCAGACAATTTCACCTGACTCTGTCCCATATTTTATGTGAAATAAACACGTATTTAGCAGCAAGTGTTTAACGAGGTAGTAATATATATATATATATATATATATATATATATATATATATATATATATATATATTGAGATAGAGAGAGAGAGATAGAGAGAGAAACTGAGAGAGAGAGAGAGAGACTGAGAGAGAGAGACTGAGAGAGAGAGAGAGACTGAGAGAGAGACTGAGAGACTGAGAGAGAGAGACAGAGAGAGAGACTGAGAGAGAGATAGAGACAGAGAGAGAGAGAGACAGAGAGAGACAGAGAGAGAGAGACAGAGAGAGTGTCTGAGAGTCTGAGAAAGGCTTTGAGAGAAGATCTGACTTGGTCGACTGTTTACGGAGGGTTAATCCGTACGTCTTCTCTAATACTCAGATTACGCCCTCCTAGGAGTACCTTGCAGTGTGTTTTTTTAACCACTTAACCACTAAGAACAGATAGAAACAAGGATAATGGACAGATACATATGAATCAACAGAACATAGTTGTATTACATTTATATTCTGTACTATTTACTTCTTAAATCAATCTCCCCCTGTAGTTTATACAACCTTAAACATTTGGCATAGAAATAGTTGTCTCAACCAGGACACATTCTTTGAAGGAGTTAAATGAAATGGCAGGGGGGGGGGGGAGTGAGGGATTTCTCTCTCTCTATGATTTCACTGCAGCTGTGTGACCTCAAGGTCAAAAACACACAGAGAGAGACCCTGCTCGCAGCACCAGCACTTTGAGCTTTTAGGGAGAGAAGTTCTAAGCTGCATTTCTTATCAAAACATGCATCACAACCAGCAATGACATAGCATATAACATTATAATCATCAAACCTTTTCTGCAGAAACCTTTAGATTCAAAAGACATATGATTTCAAGACCATGCGCATTATATCTTATTAATTCACACACACGTTTTTTAACCACCCGCAGTGAATGACAGACGTCCCTTGAAGTTTTCAAGCTACTTTACGGCCTAAACATCATGACCTTCAAGAGATATCGTCTATCCAGCATACATAGACATTTCCCAGGAAAAAAAATGTATATACAACAATCTAAATCCCCAGGGTCCTGAATTATATGTCTTAGGAATTTCAACTCACAATACCAACAGACACACACAGGCGACAGATATCACTATATTTTGTACAGGGTTCTTAATGGACTTGAGGCAAAATATCACCTGTACTTTTGTAATCGTCACTTACAACAGAGCTAGACATTGGGCAGAATTCCAAGAACAGGTCTACACGGATAAGGTACTAATCATGTCCTTACCGTGTACCGGAGGTGATCAGGCTCCGCCTGTTCTCATGAAGTCTGTCCGAACTCCTCTTGTCCATTGTAGTTCGATTAAACCTCAAGTCCCATCTGGGGTGCCATTTTGTAAGAGTAAATATCAAAGTATTTACCAGAAATATCTGTCCCTGTCCAAATTATCAGTATCTATATAGTGTGCACACTGTAGAGAAATAATACACCAAACACAAAGTTCTGGTATAAGCTTTCTCCGTACTGCCTTTATTACGTCAGTCATCATTTTTTATAGTTTTTAGTAATCAGATAAAAAGTTACATTAAGCAAAACATCAAGTTTATTCGGTAATTCATTGGTTCTGAGATGTCTGCTTCTACGAGACTACGGTCAGACATTGGGTTAAAACATTAAGGAGTCTCCAAGACCCATCCCACAAGAGGATGGGTCTTACTCTCATTGGTGGGAAGTTGAAGACAAAGACAAGATGGTGGATGGTGTTTCTCCTCCTCGTGTTCTGTGTGTGTGTTAAGACCCGTCATCCTTAACAGACCGGAAATAGTGCTGCCTCCATCTTGTGAGAAAAGGGAAGTGTCAAATCCTCCATTTTAGAGTCTCCCAATGATTCAGCATTTATTAGTAAAACTTGGTTATACGATAATACTGCAAAGATAAGATATATAAGTAGGTGCACGAATACAGTTATGCATTTTGTACTGATCCTAATCCATAACACCAGGCCTTCACAGTGTAGTGAAGAGAGCTCCAGAGAGTTGTGTATTGCACAGAGCCAGGAAGCCAAAGAGAGGAAGAGCATAACTCTGTATCTTACCTATATCCTGTATATTTCAATTCCACCCCCATACTCCTCCCTAGCTCTCATTGGTCAATTAGGTCACATGTCCTTCACAAGGTCCTCTCACTGGTTAGCTGTCCACACAAAGGACTCCTATATCCACATGTAAAACTAGACAGATCCGGTTCTCAAAGTTACACACACCCACCCATGCATTCTCAAGAATACCATATATGGTCTTCTGCTAATTCTCTGGATAAAGCTGGGCTTAGTGAAGACCAGCGCCATCATGTGTTCATTCGGCAAATCCATCCACTATTCAGAGTGTATATCCAAGGTAGTGGGGAAAAGAACGAATATAGATAGCCTTTCAGCCTTATATTAAAGCTGGTAATTATTCCCTATTTCAGACGCTAGGTGTGTGTTACAATATGTATGTTTCCGAACGCACAGTATCGTAATTAATTTGATCCCATCCTCGACTGCACAATCACATCATCCAAAACAGTCTTCTCCTCCTTTATAACTTGTCAGAACATGTCGGTAATATATGTAAGTGTTTCATAGATTTTAAAGGTATAAATCAGGAACCTTTTACCAAGGCATCTGTAACAACTTAAAGTAAGAGTTGTAGTAGATCGTGAAGAACATTCTTCCAGTTTTTTCATTTCTAAGAAGAAATGGAGGGGGTAGGTAGAAGAAAGGGTAGGGGGAACAGGCTAGTCTGTATGTTGTGGGGAAAACAATAGATATGAGTGAATGCAGTAAAGTACTTGTGTAAACAATATAACCAACTACAACAGGCACTCTATATAATAATGAAGTTATGAGATCTGTCTTTTATTAAATACTGGATATATTTAACATAGAATAATGAATGTATAAAAGGGTTAAAGTGATGATTTTTTTTTTGACATAATTTAGTTTCTCAAGGAAGATAAAGCAATCCATTAGGGAGGAGGTTCTTTATTATATACGTTCACTGTATGGATCCTCCACCACGCATTCTTTAGCAGCTGTCAAATGCATTGCAGTCTGCATGGCTCCAGATACCCTTGCCAACCTTCCAGCATCTTATTGACTCACTACCACACTGTCTAGCTGCTGTCATGCTGCGGTTATTCTGGAGTTATAATAATGTGACTCAACCATGTATATTGAGGTATTAATTAATTTAATGTCCTGACTCCTCTAAGACAGATCTAATGTCTGCAGATCACACACCCAAAACTCTATCAAGTACTTGCCTTGGCTCAGTTACTGTGATTAAATCAAAGACTATCTATCCTGGGTGACAAAGTGCAGGCCAGTTCAAATGCTGCAAATCTACAGCGGCGCCACACAGCACAATGGTGAGGCAGTTGTGGTTATTTCAGATCTGTAGTCTTGTGCAGTATATACAGGCATCTCCTGTCTTTTTGTTCCAGCAAGTTTATACGTTGAGTACATGCTTGCCTTTTTGTTGCAGCAGAGTTTTCTATAATAAGACTATGACCGTGGTTCAAGGGCTCTCAGGACTGTATTCATGTCAGTTTCTCAGTTAAGTGGTTTCCAGTATGGCTGACTGATTCTCCATGATCTCCCTCAGTTGAGAAGTAGAGGTAATGTTGCCAGCTTAGGAAGCGTGATTAAAAGCTGGAGTTTTGCTTAGCGAGTAGTACTCTGTCTTGATATGGATCCATGGTATCCTACATGGTTTGCATTGGTTAGTGGTGGTCCTTATGGGGCACATTGCTTTGTGGCAGTGCTTATGGGGCACATTGCTTTGATTCATGTGCCAGCTGTAATCAGTGTCCGAGATCTGTCTGATGAAGGAAGAAGGGATGTCATTCAACTTCCATATTTTCCCTGTGCTGTTAACATGTGATGAACAGAGTCTAACAACTGCACACACTATATTGTCCACTAGTTCATGAGGTATAATATTTTTATGAGAAGTTTAGCAAGGCAGATAGTTTAAAACTAGGTAATACTAGAGGGGCTGGCGGGCCAAGTAGCAGAGCTAGGGCTGGGCCTTTTATCCTGATGCACAAAGACATTGAATATTTTACCTCTTTTTACTCTACTCCCAGTACAGGAAGCAGACGCAGATCTACCGCTGGTGCAATGCAATGGGGCCCTGCTGTGAGAAGCCCCACTGCTGCAGTGCCCCTCAAAAACTTTTTTTTTTTAATTAAAATTCTCAATGCCCCTGCCTCCCAATATAATAATAAAAAAAAAATAAAAAAAAAAAAAATATATATATATATATATATATATATATATATATACCAACTTATTATGTATATCATGGGTGAAAGCTTTCATAGGAAAGACACAACTGCTCCATAGCTCCTACTGGTGAAATCTGGTTTAATTTAGCTATTTTTGTGTCACTCATCCCCCATCTGTTCCTCTGTAAAAGTGCTTGTGCACTCCCTTAATTGTGTGCTCTACCTGTAGGTTGCGGAGAGAGTAGAAACAGAAAAAACTAATATGACTAGAAGAGTACTAAAGTATGTATTTTTAAATAACTAATCTATATGGTGCAATGGGACCAGAACATGTTCCATATTTACCCACAAGTCATAGGGATTAATGTTAGGTGCCATGGAAGTCCATGGTGACCTCCATTGTTTTAGGTATGCATACCAATGGGGTATGTTAAGAACCCCCCCCCCCCCCCACGGGAGTCATTAAAGGAATTCCATGCTCAGAAGTTTCATTTAAGGACCTCCATGTTAGGGGGTTAATATTTAGATGCCATGGGGTCCATTAAGGACCCCTATGGTGAGGGTTAAATTTAGATGGCAGTTGTGTTCAATCCAATTGTAAGGGAGTTAAATTTAGGTGCCATATACTCGCATGGTTATAGATAAATATAACTAGGGAGTCCCCCATAGTACAGGGATTAATTATAGGTGCCATGGGGGTCCATAGGAACCACCATGTTTTTACTTTGTACTGGGAAATCCCCAGAGTCATAAGGGCTAGCACATGGACAGGGGGAATCCCTGACTCATAACATGTGTAGATAAACAGGCTTGTGGCAGTATTAACCCCTAATTGTGTCGGATATGAGGAATATATCATACATTTGACTCCTCCTGCTTCTAGACAGCCTTTTTTGTGCCTCTACGGGTGGAAAAAAGTACATGTAGGATTTGTAGAAATTTCACCATGCCTAAGGACTTATGTGTAATCCTTGTAGTGCCAAGATTTTACTACTGGAAGGATTAGATGGTCTTTTAGAAAATGGAACAAGTACTGTACTCGTGGGTTACAATTTTCAATATTTTAACAGTCTTTCTCTTAGGTTTTTATGGTGTCTTAAGTGACTGCAAGATTTACAAGTAAAGTTTTTTATGTTTGTTGTATGTAAAGAGACATTTCAGAACATGGTGTATAGCTGGAGATAACTTAACACAGACCTGCAGACCTCAGGAAACATTTGCAAGATTCACAGCATAGGAATGCTTTCTAGCTCAAGTGGAGCCTTCTTCTTGGGCAGTATCAAGAGTGACTGCTCAAAATGTTGTTGCAAAGACAGAGGGGAGCATTTACTAATTTGGGTGGGAGCGGCTTGCTGTTCCATCCAAATTGAAGAATATCATAAATTTCACATGGTGAATGCTGCCATATGAACTAGGAAAAGGAAAACTAGGAAAAGGTATGTATGTACTATATTTTTCAATATGAATTATCTTGTATGTATGTATCATTTTGTATTGGTTGGCAATGGAGAATGATCATGGAACAATATCCCCAACGAGGAAAACTTCACACATTTGTTTCGGCAACTGAATTTTAATGTTTTGATGAAATCATATTGTTGTCACGTTTGCGATGTTGGTCACGCAATGTTAAATAATTGTGACCCTTGCGAACCAAGGCGAGCAGTTACCGGCAAGCATCGCGAAGCAAGGGGAGCAGTTGACGCCCCCAACTGTGAGGCCCGCGGGATGAAGGCGCTCATCGCGAGGCCCGCATGACTTTCAAACAGCCTAGACATGAGCACAGAAGACGCCAACGTCGATGGCTGTGATCGCCTCTGAAAAACTTAACACTTTGCCACTGATCGTGAGGCGCGTAGTTTACTAATTTAACAGCTGAAATTGGTTCAAGCACGTAACTTGAAAGACCCCCCAATACAGCCAAATAATAAAAAAAATAATAATAAACACACACACAGAACAGGGGGAGAACGAGGAAGTCTGTGAGTGAGGTTGCAAAATAATTTTAGCACTATTTGGGGTTTTTCGTTGATCGAAAATCGCCTAAGCGAGGAAAAAAAATGGTGGCCGAAAAAAATGTAAAAATTCAGAAACAGGATGAAAATGCCAGGCACGCGGGACTTAGAAAATACACAACGGTGAAACCCGTAACACACAAGAACATGCCACGCAGGACTTTGAAAATAAAATCAACAGCAGTCGGCGCGCGCCACGCAAACATTCAGCAGACACACAGAGGAGAAAGACACAGTGAAGGGACAGGGGGGAGATGGTGTAAAGACACACATGGCATTCCCAACCACAAAAGATGCAGGTTAACGAGGCCTGCAATGAGCGGCAAAGCCCCTCATTGCAGGCCTCGCGATGACCGCCAAAGGCGCTCATCCCGAGGCACGTACAGTAGACGTGAGGAGAGGCTCGCAATGAGCGCCAAAAGGTACAGCATTCCCAGCCTTAAAATTTGATTCCTGTAATTTTGGATGGCAAAGTAGCTAGTATCTTATAAAAGATGCATAATCTTTATAAGATACAACACCTCACAGTTAGATTGAAGGATAAATATTTTCAGGAGTAAAAGCATGTTTCATTGCCTATACACTTCTACCATATATTTGCTTTTGCACCAATATTTTCTCACAGCATATTTTCATCTTAATTAATGAGATAGATAACTTTTCAGGAAAAAGCCAAGTTCTTAAGAAATTTCAAATTAATCCATCTACTTTGGAAGATTATATATATATATATATATATATATATATATATATATATATATATATATATATATATTCCATGGTTTCAAGGTTAGAGCAGAAATCTCTAAATGCACTATGCTGAAATATTGCGAATTGTTGCACTTAGAGAAAACATAGCAAAGCTTATAGTTTTCTATATTTAACATTTCTGTAATAGAATTTATATAATGTTTAAATGCATCTTTAGAACTTGTGTTTCAATAAAAGAAAACAGTATGTGGTGCTCTTATTAAGCTGTACATTTATTTTGTATACAAACATGCAAGTATAATTGTTCCTAAACTTCTGCATGTTTGGTAATATTGCATGTAAAGGAAATAAAAAAAGAAAATAAAAAAAGAAACTGTAATATGTTAGATGTAGCTTAAAATTGCCCTAGAATACAATGGTTTAATCTGTAACTTGAAAATTGAAAAACAAATGTACAAAAAACATCCAGTGTATTAAATTCTTAAAGACAATTTATTAAAATAACAAAAAAATGCACATACATTTCTTACAAAATATGGAGGAGTCGTGGCAAATGTCTCCAACCCAACACCTTATATCACAGTATAAAACCCAAATACCCAAAAAAAAATTGTATACACCCAAAATAAGTTAGTCTGAGATCAAAAATGCAAAATATGGTATAGGGGATCTGGATTGCAAGTTTACACAAAAAATGAAGATTAAACCATCAAATCCCAGTCCTTGATTAATCTAGGGTTTAGATGAACACGAGGCATGAGGAGTTGTCCTGACGTTGTGTATGAATGCCTTGTCCCATTATTAGGTCCCCACCATAATATAATAGATTACAAGTAATTTTAATATATCTCTTAAACATATCATGTGACAAAATGAACCTATAAAAACATGGTATTACTGCATATGTAAGATTGTAATGAAATTATACACAGTATTAAAAGGAACCCACAAATCATTTTAGGCAAAAAAGCTAAAGGAAGTTTTATTTTAGCAATTGTGTAAAGTTAAGTAAATAAAAAAAAAGAATAGCTTTATTTACCAAGTACCTCTGTCTCCTTCCTCCATCTTACTGCCCTTTGTTTTTTTGAGAGCTAGCCATGTTAAGAACCAAACATTAATAATCTTAGATACAACAACAAAATCTCTTCCATTTTTCACAGCTTCTAGTAAGAAAAGGGAAGAAACACTGAGACCAGGAAAACGATTATCTACTGTATTTGTTGGCATATAAGATGCACTTGCATATACAACACAGCATTTTAAAGTTTAACATTCAGGTCACATGTATCCAAGAAAATGCTAAGAATCACAAAATGTTACAATCATTAAGTACAATAGTATATTCAACTTTTGCATACACAAGTTGCATACATTGTGAATATATAATTATAAATGTGTGTTTCTTTTTATTTATATGCATAATTAACAGATATGTGAATACCAATATCAATGGAAACGTTTGTTCGCTTTCATAGTTTTGATGCAATATACATTGCATAATCAAACATATATTAACCTGATAAGGACATTGTATTAAGAAGCAAATTTGTTTTATCAACTTTAATAACCAGGAGCTTTCCAGGTAGCACTTGCCACACCAATTTCTCTGAATACGTAATTAAATGGATACTGTAAAAGATGCTTTCTTCATGTAAGAGAAGCATAACGGTCAGGGGCATGTTGATGTGAAATTCTGAGATTTGTATTACACTTGCCTGTAATTATTGTAGCAATTAGAGATTATTCCAGCCATCAGAGTTCTCAGGTCTGCAAATTGTATATTTATTAAAATATTACAGTGATGAAGACTGTTTTTAGTTAAATAAAGTCATGGTATAAAACTGTAGTAATGTGACATTTAGTTCAAAATAATGGCATGTAGAACATATAATAAAAATGTAAAAATGGAGGGCAACAAATTTGTAGAAGCAAAATGTTCACATTCTTATTTCTTGTCTAATGTTGCAGTCACTAGTGCCCATACATAGCATGAAACGCAAAGGGCAGACCAGAGATAGCTACTGGTTAATACTCTCTCTGCCTCTTTAATGGCTATCATTGAAATAGATGTGGCCACCACTCAGCAATGGACAGTGCACAATGTTAATACACTTTAGCTCATTTTAGATATTACTATAAAAAGGCTAGTGAATACAGTAGGCAAGATATGAAGCTTTTCTTCTTTTAAGTATTTGGATATGAAAACTGACCCTAAATAAAGCTTCCTTTTAGCTTTTAAACAAACTGCATAATATATATATATATATATATATATATATATATATATATATATATATATATATATATATATATATATATATATATATATCACTGGTATTTTAGGAATTAAATAAAACTTAGCAGTAAAAAAACTGCAATTGTTGAATTACATTTAGCAATAGTTATTTCACAAATAACAAACCCATAAACAATCAAAATAGTAATTTCAAGTTTAGTAGTGTTGGGTTTATTATCAAAAATGATATGTTTCATAAACCAGGCTTTGTAGGTGGTAGAAAAAAACATACCAATTTAAACAATAATTCATAAGAAGGATATAAGATACCTGCTAGAGGATTTCTTTAATTTGGAGATAGATCTCCTATCATGCTATACAGTAATGCATTGTCAAAATTGAAAAGGGGAAAAAAAAAAAAAAAACAGAAAAACAAACTGTAGCAAAATAAGAAAAATAGCATTTTAGCAGATTTTTAAGTTACAACGCTCAAGGTCACATTACCTTTACAGAGCAGGCTCTGGCCTTTTATTTTATTAAAACAAAAAAGACTGGTAATCTTTAAGCAAACAGTGTTCAGAACAGCTTACAAATAGTGCAATCTGTAGTTGGCAATACCATGGAAGGACTTAAATGCAAACTTTCAGGATGAATTCAAGTGGAAAAGAAGGCACTTGGAATTTCTTTGTGTCCATTCATAAATTGTGTTCTTTTCACAGTATATTTTGGTCATGCTAAAAGAGAGAAGTAACTGTTATTAGTACAAGCTATAAAAAAAAAAGTCAATGACACAGGCCAAATTTTGAAACATGTAAAAATCTATATAATTTTACTACTGTTGATTATATATACCATTAGTAGAATTTGGTGACAAATATTTAGCTATTTGATGAAGAGATGTAATTTAAGTTTTATCAACCTAATTTTGAAAATATTACAAAAAACTATTTATATTGTAAACAATATATGTTAAACATTATGAAACAAAATGTGTTAATTTTAATTTAAATCATAGAGCCTTTAAAAATAATATATTCTAATAATAATAATAATATAATAATAATTGTAACAAAACAATGTGAGATATATTACATTTTAGAAAAAAAATGAGACCTTTGTATTTCCATGAAGTGCTATGCGGATTGGAGTCAAAGAATAGTTTCCAATTTTACTTGAATCTCCTCTAAGTGTTCTTAGCCCAACTGGTTTAAGAGATCCTAAAAAGAAAGAACACCATTAGAAGCATTTGCAGTAATTGAATTGTTTCAAGAGTCAATCGCATCCTAGCGCTTAAAACATTTATTATTTATATATTGTAATTACAATTCTACATGATTGAAATAGTATTTTAGGACAAACCTCTCTCTCTCTCTCTATATGCAGAGCTTTCCATAAATCTGAATCTAAGGTCCTATCCCGGTGCATAAATCAAATTAACAAAAAATAAACAAATAATAAAATATTCAATACATTCAATTTTATACTCTTTACTTTTGAAAAAATTGATGATGCGCTAATATTTTAGAAAGTGCGTACTATAAATATGGGAGTGCAGCGGTGTATTAAAGCACATTATATCTATACCATGAGTAATACGAATATAGAACATGACCATTTGGAATGTAGAAAATGCTGATCTTTAAATGATAATATAGATACAGTGGATATAAAAAGTCTACACACCCCTGTTAAAATGTCAGGTTCCTGTGCTGTAAAAAAATGACAAAGATAAATCATTTCAGAACTTTTTCCACCTTTAATGTGACCTATAAACTGTACAACTCAATTGAAAAACAAACTGAAATCTTTTCGGTAGAGGGAAGAAAAAATATAAAAATAAAATAATATGGCTGCGTAAGTATGTACACCCTTAAAACTAATACTTTGTTGAAGCACCTTTTGATTTTATTACAGCACTCAGTCTTTTTGGGTATGAGTCTATCAGCATGGCACATTTTGACTTGGCAAGATTTGCCCACTCTTCTTTGCAAAATCACTCCAAATCTGTCAGATTGCGAGGGCATCTCCTGTGCACAGCACTCTTCAGATCACCCCACAGATTTTCAATCGGATTGAGGTCTGGGCTCTGGCTGGGCCATTCCAAAACTTTAATCTTCTTCTGGTGAAGCCATTCTTTTGTTGATTTGGATTTATGCTTTGGGTCGTTGTCTTCATGTTCAGCTTTCTAGCAGAAGCCTGAACGTTTTGTGCCAATATAGACTGGTATTTGGAACTGTTTATAATTCCCTCTATTTTAACTAAGGCCCCAGTTCCAGCTGAAGAAAAAGAGCCCCAAAGCATGATGCTGCCACCACCATGCTTCACTGTGGGTATGGTGTTCTTTTGGTGATGTGCAGTGTTGTTTTTGCGCCAAACATATCTTTTGGAATTATGGACAAAAAGTTCAACCTTGGTTTCATCAGACCATAACACCTTTTCCCACATGCTTTTGGGAGACTTCAGATGTGTTTTTGCAAAATGTAGCCTGGCTTGGATGTTTTTCTTCGTAAGAAAAGGCTTTCGTCTTGCCACTCTACCCCATAGCCCAGACATATGAAGAATACGGGAGATTGATGTCACATGTACCACACAGCCAGTACTTGCCAGATATTCCTGCAGCTCCTTTGATGTTGCTGTAGGCCTCATGGTAGCCTCCCAGACCAGTTTTCTTCTCGTCTTTTCATCAATTTTGGAGGGAGCTCCAGTTCTTGGTAATGTCACTGTTGTGCCATATTTTCTCCATTTGATGATGACTGTCTTCACTGTGTTCCATGTTATATCTAATGCCTTGGAAATTCTTTTGTACCCTTCTCCTGACTGATACCTTTTAACAATGAGATCCCTCTGATTCGTTGGAAGCTCTCTGTGGTCCATGGCTTTTGCTGTGGGATGCGACTAAGAAAATTTCAGGAAAGACCAACTAGAGCAGCTGAACTTTATTTGGGGTTAATCATAGGCACTTTAAATGATGGCAGGTGTATGCTGACTCCTACTTAACATGATTTGGAATATGATTGCTTAATTCTGAACACAGAACACAGCTACATTCCCAGTTATAAGAGGGTGTGCAGACTTATGCAACCACATTATTTTTATTTTTCTTCCCTCCACCTAAAAGATTTCATTTGGTTTTTCGATTGAGTTGTACAGTTTATAGGTCACATTAAAGGTGGAAAAAGTTCTGAAATTATTTATCTTTGTCTCCTTTTTTTACAGCACAGACACCTGACATTTTAACAGGTGTGTGTAGACTTTTTATATCTACTGTATAACATTTTAACAACATTTATAGTCTGCTAGTGTACGCACACATAAAGCTCATCCGCTGTACCGTGAGTGACCCAAGCAATAACAGTTAACTTGTAACTTATTTACATATGCACCTCAATTTTTCCTTTCATTCACTGATCCCTGCATGATACAAGTTGAATCTGTGAGATGCATCATTCATGTATAGCAGCTACAGTACCAGGCCACTTTATTAAGCATTTTATTCAAAAAAGCTCTATAGTGGTTAAAGAGAACAAAAATTTGGCAAGCAGCAAATGAGCGATGAGTGAAAAAAGCATTGAGAGTGGGAAACGGTAAAGAGGATAATGATTAGTGTGCTGTAGTTGAGCATAGTAAATGGACTACGGTTTAGGTAGAGTAACCGAAAAAAAATTACCGACATTGTAACTGAGTCTTGAAAAAGATTTGGAATTAAAGGTGGCTTGTATGCATTGGACATGTGCAGTGGCATTGTGATAAGAGGTGGTACAGAAGTATGGAAAACATTTGTTGAGTTATTTGACAATGTTACATTCCATTAATTAATTGGACATCCAGGAAAAGGCAGAGGTTCATTTGGCAACAGAAGACGTCAGGAAAAATGTTTATATAATAACTATTTGAATCATCGCTATAAATTAAAGGGATATGTGAGTGAGCTGGATTGTGAGTGCATCTGATAGAGGAGAATCGGTGTATGAAAACATTTTTTTGGATGAAACAAATACCAAAATAAACATTTAAACACTTACCTTGAAGTTAGCAAAATATATTTTAATTTCTGTCAGTTGAAACTTAGGGTTAACACCCTCCAAACCCAGGCTAAATTGGTATTTGAAAAATTGTTTTGGACAATCAGGAGGAAGTAAAGACCGAGACATTTGTATCACAATCTAGCAGTTGCCATCTGTTTTTTTCTCTCTGCCTGTCTCCTTATGGGCAATTTCAGCTGTGACCTCATTATCCATCATTTCTTTTAGAGGTCACACACTGTATCCTGCAGGGTACACTTTATGTAAGCTTCCTAGGGGTGTGCACATCCACATATCAGTATCTAGCATATAAATATGTAAGTACATTCAACTTTTCAATATAATACATATTTTTCTACTAATCAATAGCTGTTTATTAGGAAACATTTGAAACCCAACTCACTTACATATCCCTTTAAGAGGCAGAAGAGGAATATCTTCAATTTAATTAAGTAACCTTAATAAAATACTATGCCAGGGACAAATGGAGCACACAATGTGCTGAAAAGGACAGTCAGACTAAGTAGGGAGTTACTGATTTAACAGTCAAGATTTTATTACCAATCTTTGTTAAGAGTAGAAACTAGTTTAGAAGAAGTAAATAGAAGGTAGAAGCAAATCCAATTAATTTAAATTAAATCAGTACTGAGATACGTGAGAGAGATAAATTAGAAAAAAAAAATTAAATGTAAAAGATAGATAAAAAGATATGAAATTACCTAATGGACCTTAAATTACATGAAACATGCTTTAGCACGGCATAGATTTTTAATAAAATTCCTATTCAATGTTAAACTTACTTTTTTTAAATATCTTCTTAGCCTCCAGTTAAGCTGCTTGCATCCAACCCTTATGAGCTTGAAAGTAAGTTAAATACCAAAAGTCAGGGAGTAGGATTTGTATTAAAGATCAATGCCAAGTTAAAACTCCTAGCACCTGTTTTTATGGCATGACAGTGGTTCTTTTAAAGTCAGAATGTGGACAACATTTACTGTAGGAGATGAGTTAGAATGGGATCAATAGTATATGCTGTAGCAGACATAATGTGTGGCAGAGATTTCTTCTACTGGAGAGCAAACAAGGTAAAATAAGAAATGCATGTGTATGAAGTTACACATTTGATATAATGCAAATTAAAGACAGCATGTTTTAAACATTGATGTTTGAAAAAAGTGCTGCGGAGCTTAAAACCATGGAAAATCTGGAAATACAGATGTCTAACAATAGTCAGCACCTATACACATCCAAACCCAAATTGAAAGGGTGGTGCTGTCATTATAAAATATGCAGTTAGAAAAATGAAACGGTCTACAAACCCTTGCAGCACTCCATTTTCATACAATGAAATGCTCTATCTTCTAAATCTATGATAGGAAATGTGCAACTTCAGTGTCCGTTTAAAAGTTACAGATGGGGTTCGAGTATGGTAGAAACAATTGGTAAAAGTATGTTAAAAGTAAGAAATGTATGCAGGGTAGCTTTGTGGATGAGTAAATATTGAAGGAAAAGCATTGTTGTAAATAACAATTACATACCAGATTCTTAGTATAAAGTAGGGAAAGGTGCCTGCTGGGAGAGGTGAAAACGGAAACAAGAGTTTTTTAGGAAGCTAGTGGATTGGTCAAAGGGATTTGTGTAAAATAAGTTGCTGAAGAAGAGGTTGGGGGGGGGGGGGACAGACTTCAGAGGAGAGAGTAAATGATAATTAGATTGTGGGATATGATAATTATAAATTGTTGACAACATAATGTGGGTATTGCCTCTATGTATAGCAGAAGACAAGCCAAGTAATAGAATGTGAAAAGGAAATATATGAAGGGATAACTGCTGCATGGTATGTAATATACCATAACCCAGACAATGACCGTAAGAAAAGCAGTGCAAAAAGGCCAATAACATTAAGTTGTGCAACTAGCTTCTTCTAATGTTCTTCCTTCTTCACATCTCTCCATCTACTGGTTCTCTGCTAGTTATTGCTCTATGAAGTGGGAGGGAGCCTCTTAAACAGCTTAATTACTCAGCACAAACAGAAAAATAAGGCACACAAAGCTGAGTAATCTGTAGAAGTTTCACTCCCAAAGAATCCACCATATGTCAATCTGCTAGGGATAAATTTACAAACAGTAACAGAATAACCAGACATTAAATATTATAGGTAATAAAGGCTCCTTTTAATATTTAAATTTCCTTATTTCCCATTAACTATTAATTTTAGTTCCTCAAAAGAGCATATTGTAAAGACAATAGGCCTCATTCAATTGCGATTTGGCCAACTGAATAGGGCTCTATATATGCACAGAGCATTTATTTTTACAGAAGTTTTTAGTTAGTGAACACCTTGCTTTTGGATAGAAGTTTACGAACTAAACACTTCTGTAAAAAAATATGCTCTGTGCGTATATAGAACAATATTCAATTGGCCAAATCCCAATTGAATGAGGTCCAATGTGTGTATCAGTTTAATTTGGTAAACTGCAGATGGAGCAGTCACAAAATTTTGCTAAGAGGTCAACAAAACTCTTTTTTTTTGTTTTTAGTCGAGAATCACAGTACAAGGTTAAACAGCCGCTGTAATGGTAAATCGCTCTTGACTTTAGTAGTAAACTTCATTCTAAACAATATAACATTATAACAGCATAACATTTATACTGGATGTTACTGGTTTCCCACCATATCTGGACTGGAGCTCCTCATCTTTTAAACTGTTGCAGGGTGTGCTGCAGATCTCCCTATACGTTCCTTTATATTTACTATTTATAGGACCACTGTAGTTGGGTAAACACTAAATATGCTTATGAAGTATATAACATTAGCAGGTATGCGAGATAGGAACATCAAAGCAATCTTACATTTAAATGAATGATCGTAACACAGGTTTTAGCTTGAGAGGGAGGGTTATCCTATGGGGCCTTACTCTGCAATTGAATTCCATTATCAAGGGACTCTTACCTGCGTCCACTGTTCCTACGACTCCTCTCACATTCATAATACTTTTAGAAAGACAAAATGTCTGGCATAATTTAAGCAAAATTGCATAATTAAACATTTAAAGCTGAAAATATTTATTTTAAACTTTATATAAACAACTTCTCCAAAATATCATATTATAAAATGTCACTTCAGTGGTTCTTTAAAGCTAGCGAAAGTAGGACTACTAATGTGGCCCTTACACCTTGTACTGTAACTTTTTTTTTTAAGTTTTGTTGACCCATTTCCATAACTTTGTGGCCCTCCGATTGCATTATTAACAAAATGAGAGGTACCGTATATACTCGAGTATAAGCCGAGTTTTTCAGCCATTTTTTTTAAGGCAAAAAAGGGCCCCCTCGGCTTATACTCAAGTCCCTCGCCCCCGTGTTTCTTTCCCTCGCCCCCGTGTCTCTTTCCCTCGCCCCCGTGTCTCTTTCCCTCGCCCCCGTGTCTCTTTCCCTCGCCCCCGTGTCTCTTTCCCTCGCCCCCGTGTCTCTTTCCCTCGCCCCTCAGCATAAACCCCCCTCCTCCACCTAAACACCTCTAAATACCTCCCCCCTCTCCCCTCACTTACCTGCTTGTGCTCCGGCCTCCGCTCCTAGACCCGGCGCGCATGTGACGTCACA
Organism: Discoglossus pictus; assembly: GCA_027410445.1. Classification (NCBI taxonomy): domain Eukaryota; kingdom Metazoa; phylum Chordata; class Amphibia; order Anura; family Alytidae; genus Discoglossus; species Discoglossus pictus. Next base: position 60,146,371 of record CM050163.1, read on the forward strand.
TGCACGCCGCATCATTAGCATATACCGGGCGGCACCCGGTATATGCTAATGACGCGGCATGCATGTGACGTCACATGCGCGCCGGGTCAAGGAGCAGAGGCCGGAGCACAAGCAGGTAAGTGAGGGGAGAGGGGGGAGGTATTTAGGGGGGTTTAGGTGGAGGAGGGGGGTTGAGGAGGGTTTAGGTGGAGGAAGGGGGTTGAGGGTGAGGTTGAGGAGGTGGGTTGGGGTTGAGGTTGTTGAGGGGGGTTGAGGTTGAGGAGGGAGGTTGAGGATGAGGGGTTGAGGATCAGGGGTTTAGGAGAGAGGAGGAGGATGGGGGGGTTGAGGATGAGGGGGTTGAGGATGGGGGGGTTGAGGATGGGGGGGTTGAGGATGGGGGGTTGAGGATGGGGGGGGTTGAGGATGGGGGGGTTGAGGATGGGGGGTTGAGGATGGGGGGTTGAGGATGGGGGGTTGAGGATGGGGGGTTGAGGATGGGGGGTTGGGGTGGGGTTGAGGATGAGGGGGTTGATGAGGGGGTTGAGGATGGAGGTTGAGGAGGGGGGTTGGGGTTGACGTGGGGTTGAGGTTGAGGAGGGGGTTGAGGATGAGGATGAGGAGGGGGTTGAGGATGAGGATGGGGGGGTTGAGGAGGAGGTTGAGGATGGGGGGGTTGAGGAGGAGGTTGAGGATGGGGGGGTTGAGGAGGAGGTTGAGGATGGGGGGGTTGAGGAGGGAGGTTGAGGATGGGGGGGGAGGTTGAGGATGAGGAGGGAGGTTGAGGATGAGGAGGGAGGTTGAGGATGAGGAGGGAGGTTGAGGATGAGGAGGGAGGTTGAGGATGAGGAGGGAGGTTGAGGATGAGGAGGGAGGTTGAGGATGAGGAGGGAGGTTGAGGATGAGGAGGGAGGTTGAGGATGAGGAGGGAGGTTGAGGATGAGGAGGGAGGTTGAGGATGAGGAGGGAGGTTGAGGATGAGGAGGGAGGTTGAGGATGAGGAGGGAGGTTGAGGATGAGGAGGGAGGTTAAGGATGAGGAGGGAGGTTGAGGATGAGGAGGGAGGTTGAGGATGAGGAGGGAGGTTGAGGATGAGGAGGGAGGTTGAGGATGAGGAGGGAGGTTGAGGATGAGGAGGGGGGTTGAAAATGAGGAGGGGGGTTGAGGAGGGTGATAAGGGAGAGGGGAAGAGACACAGGAAAGGGAGAGGGGAGAAGAGACACGGGAGAGAGAGGCGGGACACAGAGGGCACAAGAGAGACACAGGGGCAGCAAATTTCCCACCCTCGGCGTATACTCGAGTCACTCATTTAACCCAGTATTTTGTGGTAAAATGGGTGCCTCGGCTTATACTCGGGTCGGCTTATACTCGAGTATATATGGTAATTTTGACGTCTTCTCATGCTTTTCCTTTAAATAAGATTTGAGAAAATACAAAATGTTTTATGCAACACAAAAATTATTAAATGCATTTGCCACTAAAAATCTTACCGAACTGAAACTTGGAAAAGTCCTCCTGCATCTGACCAACAACTGAGCATTTTTTCCGTTTTTTGTTTGTTTTTCCACATTTGAACGACAATTCACATTGTTTTCTTCTTTCAAATGTTGACATTTTGGAATGGCTGTGATTAATATGGACATGACGTCTTGATTTTCTCAAACAAACATTTTTAGCACATTTTTTATGAAAATAATTTGTTTTCATTGGCATTCTTTTGGTAACACAGTTCATTTCTGGTGGGAAAAAAGCCTGATCCAAACTATTTTTTATATCTAAATGTGGCTTGCTCAATTCAGTAGCAGTACTATTTGAAATAGACTCCTGAGCACACTCATTAGTAGGTGCTTTTTTAATGTTAAGATCACTGTTTTTTTTTAGAAACACCTTACAGCATTTAACGTCCTTCTTGATAATACGTTTATAGATTTTATTTAGCTTTGGGACTTGTACATTTCTTAGTAACCTGTCAAGTTTAACAAAAGGACTACTACATGTTGCATTTTCAGACACCAAGGCACTCTGCGACTGCGTAGCATGACTACATGAATTAAAGTTATTCTGATTTGGCAGGAGTAGGTCGTGGCTTATGGATGCATGTTTTTCTTTAACTTTGTCTAGTGCAGCACTTGTTTCCTTTGCAGCCTCTTTAGAAGATCCCAATTTTACACATGCATCTTTAGATGTCTCAACCACACTTTGTTGATTTTTTACGTTTGATTCATCTTTAGATTTCACCATATTTATTGCCGAAATTGTTCTTCTCTTGTTCACTGCTGATTGTGTAACTCTGGAAATTATTTCTGTTGATTTAGATAGATCTAATTCAGTAAATAATTTATTTTTTGTTGTTCGCTTTCTACAATTAAGTTTGGATTGTTTTGTTCTCGGTCCAGCCCCCCTGTTTTTTGCTTTCACAGGGCTACGAGCATTAGCCTTTTTCACTATTGACAGCGATTGAGTTTCTGTTGATTGCATAAACCAGTTAGAAATTGCATTAATATCATACTTTTTATGAAATAAAAACTGAACTGGAGACATTTTCATTGTGAGGATACATGGTTCCGATGTCTCACCCTCGTTTTCTACATTGTTCAGATGTACCCATGTATTTGATATCTGCTCATACCTGGCATCCAAATCCTTCAACAAGGAATCATTTGAAGTAGATGTTGACCACCATTTAAGAATAGTATTAAATCTAAAAATATTCTCTGAAGAAATATCTGAAATTAATGCTAGATTTTTATCTCCATGATCTAAATTATTCAAACATGGTATATCCCTTGAAGGTGACTTGCATAGTTTGTTGGTTTCTCTTTCCTGAGTTTTTCTGAATTTATGAAAAAATTGCTTTTTTATTTTATAGAGTAAGGCACTTCTATAGGAAAATGTAGTAGAAAACGCACGTGAATGCAGTACACCCAGCGATAACCTTTTGGATCTGATACTGCGCCGTGAGATTAAGTATTTTTTTAACCGTGCAGATTTGGCACCTCCATCTTTGTTTAAGGTACTTCGTTTATCAAGCATGTGACCTGTTTTTTTGTTTTCACGACAACTGTTCTTTTGGATAATTTTGCTCTGGTTAGAAGATAAGAATTTATTGGTTAGATTAACTTGTCTTCCCCGCTGGGAAATAGAATCACTTGACACAGAGATTTCTACTTCTGACTGACTTTGTGATTTTGAGAGTGTTTCGGAAGGCAGGGAGTTCTCAATGTTATGTGAATGATGTACAACATTTTTGTTTGCAAGTCTCACTTTTTCAGAATCATACTGTGAGAGTTTTTTTGAAGGATGTTGTATTTGGCATTTTCTGTTAAAACAGGCTTCAACCGGTTCTTCAACCACCTTTGACCTGCCAACATTAACAGTCCCTCCTTTTAACAGGTCTTTACTAGTATTTGTGTTCAGTGGGAACAATTTAATGTAACATGATAACTCTGTAGGTTTGTCTGCATTTTCGGTTGCATTTGACTTTTGTAGGCCTATTGGTTTTAGGCTTTGCTTCAGAACCGGAGAACATTGTTTTTTACGCCTACCCGATTTTCTTTTCACAGCACACTCATCTAAACAACGTGATTTACTTGAATTCTCAGTGTGCTCTGTTGCATCTGAAGACTGAACAGAAGTGCGGATTGTATCTTGGCAGTGAAGGTTCTCTGAGGTAGTTCTTTCATATTGTACGTTATTGTCTATGCAGTTTACAGTCTTTTCCAAAGATCGGTCATCTCTGTTCTTATTGGGTGAAACATATATGGAACTTAAGGTGTACTTCTCTCCATTGGTACCATCAACCTCAGTGACAAACATAAGCTTTATTGGGCTTGTAAACCGAGGAGGTTGTGTTTTACTCAATTCATCTATTGCTGATGAAACCTCTTTTTTATCTGCACTCAGAATCTTTGGTCTTGGCGCAGAATCCTTAAAATATTGAGTTCTGATCCAACCTAAACTTGTACAACTCCTTTGTCTTAAATTGTATAGTGGTTTTAATGAGGAGATACTAGTTGAATGCAAGGTTTCTGGCTTTTTACATAACAATCTAGGTAAGTTTTGTTTAGTTTTGGTATTGTAGATTTTTCCAGCTTTTATATTACATACATCTTTGTTTAATGCTTTATTAGAAAAACGAATGGAGGAATTTTTTAGCCGTTCTAATACAACATGCAAGTGTTTGATTTTTTTAACACTTGAATCCTTAAGACCTGAGACACATTTTGAAGGGCACTTACAAAATAATTTACTAGTACTTTGTAAAAAACGACTCCCATTTGACACAGCACTTTGTTTAGATTTCCTTCTGTAATTTTTGCAAAATGATTTTAAAGGAATACCAGTGGACACAACTTTCTTGGATGCAATATGACTTTCAATATTCTTTTTTTTAATTAGATGTTTTTGTGTTGCAAAAAGTGTCAGACGGTTGCATAAACAAAAGTCATTATTCACATTCTTAGGATTTATCCGCAAACTATAATGAGGTAGTTCTGTTTGGTCCATTTGAGTAATCACAGTTTGAGATTTTCCATCATCAGACCCAGTTGCTTGTTTTCCAGCATTGCAAATTGATTTATCAATAATTTTTGTGGAGGTCTTAGAGCTATTTTCAGAAGCATTGTTTTTCTTTGGAAATATTTCCTTTAGACTATGTAGTTCTTTGATTTGTAATGATTGATCTTTTGAAAGAGAGTCTGGCGGTTTAAGCTGTGACAAATTTCCCTGATGTTTACGAAATCTTGTTTGCACCATTTTAGTCTCTGGGCTATTTTCATGCGTATTCTGTAATTCAATAAAATTGCTTTTTTGCATTTCATTTTCAAACTTAACATTATCCATCTGCCTCTCTTCACTTTTACTTGTTTTTGGATACGCCATTTTCAGCTTCTTGTTCATGAAATCCATTTGATCTTCACATCCCAGAGAGCTCTCTGTTTCTTCAAGTGTTCTTGTATTGTTTTGTTGTCCTTTGATCACTAATTTTGTTGTATCTAATGTAAATGTGTAGCTTTTCTCTGGAGTAGTCTCTGGTAAAAGTAATGGTGGCTTACTACAGTTTAACAATGTCCCATTCAAGTAGGCCACATCACTTTCTACTGAAGTTACTGATGGAAGTGAAGGGCAACTGTATCTTCCTTTCTTAATGCAATCACATATATCATACAAATCAGATAAAGAACTAGAGCACCTTTTTCCTTTCGATCTCATGTGTACTGAGTGGACGGTTTGATCACCTTGTTTAAGATTTGACTTCCCATTTCTGATTGGAGCCAAATTAACAGTTCCAAAAGTTATACTTGGATAAATTAAACGCAAATCCTTTATGCAAACATAAAGATGGGGTAAATTAAGACGTGGCTGCTGCTTTTTTAAATGGCTGCGTCTACCTCTGACAGAACTGCAAGATTTGTCAGGTAGATAGTCCTCCAAGTAAGACAGGTTTGATTTAGAAGGAACTAAAGAATTGCACAGGCAACGTTCTGAACACATTTTCTGTTCCTCTACCAAAAATTTGAACATACATATTAACTGTTGTTTGTGATACAGGCACAGCGAATCCAAAACTTTGCTTAAAGTAGAGTTTCCATTGCAATGTTCAGGCGTTTTATCCAATATTGATGAAATATGAGACTTACTGACACTGCAAAAAAAGAAAGAGAAAAAAATTCTAAATATGCTGCTTCTGTTAGACAAATAATACATATGGATAATGGGAATTTTTAAAACATATGCATAAATACAAATGATGGTATTAATACACAGGCATGCTATATAATAATAATTAAAACATGATATATTTTGTAAAAGCTGTACCTTCAAATTCCGGATGTATAGTAGCATGGATCACTTTTTTCAATTTAGTCTCCTTGTGTAATAAGCATGACAGCCACTCTTTGTAGTCCATTAATACAGATTATGCCTAAAGGAACACTGAAGTGCCATATTTACAATATATGCTTCTGAACACCTACTAATAATGGCCAAAACATTTTTTTAAACTTAAAAAAAAAAAAAAAAAAGGTCCAATGTAGGCCTAAATTAAAAACATTTGAAAGGACTATGCTGGAAAACATGCTGGATGATTTTAGAATGTAATTAAAAGTAATACTCCCACTAGTTTATCATTATTTATATGCAATTATACTGCTGTGGATTCTACCATTTTGGTTTCAGAGTATGACCTTCCTGAGGCAGGAGGAATCTATAAATGCAAAAATATTTTTGCATCTGCTCAAGAAGAACTGCCAGTGGTTTTAATAAGACTAATGTAAATCTCACTACTTTACAATGACCCCCCCCCCCCCAAGATAATAGACAGAAAAGCACCTCAGATTGCAAAAATGAAATCCACAATGAAGAATAACTGTATACAAACGTTGATAAAATGTAGTTTGTGTTTTTCCCTTTTTTAAAAAGAAAACATTTTGCCCATTATGAATTTTAGTTATTCAGAATATCACATAAAGAATTTGACCACAGTGGTCTGTTCATGTATTATATGCAGTCTTGGTCTCACTATTAAAAATACCTCTAACTGATTGAACTTTCAAGGCTCTTCCATGGTTTGCAAGATAAATCAAGTAAAGTATCCATTTGGTATTGGTGTTTAAGGTTCCTCCTAAGGAAAGGTCTAGTAGGAAAACAACTGAGGTGGCAAGAGATGCATATTCTTGAAAATAAAAGTCATAAATTAAATAAAAAAGTAGTTTTTTCTAAAACGTCTCCCCATTATTAATTCTAGTTGTTCACAATGGAATACAGTAAGTATGGAAATTCATTGTCCCATAAAATAAAACTCCTGGCATCAGTAATGACAATAAAGAAATGCCATCACGTATGAATACATTTAACTCACTGTTTTCATATATCATTCTCAGAATTTTAATGAATGGATTGAAACTTGATATATTAATGTATTATATTTCATACACAGAGGGAAAAATGATTATGGCAATATCACACAAACAACATTTTAAGTCAACATAAGAATAACTAATAAAAAAAATAAAACTGTGCATTGCCCTCAGCAATTTACGTTTACTAGTCAATATTCTATTGCAGCAAATCAAACATGATTTCAACTCTTCAATTATGAATGCCTAAGCTACATATAAACTATATATAATGTGTCTGATTAAAATATAAGATTACAAAAACGCTATAGGGACCTGGACAAATAAATTTACTCTAAGGAACATTTTCCCCTAGTCCACAATGACAGCTAATTCACTACTCTACAATGTATTTTTATCAAGCATGATTAAATAAATATATACATAGCAAGAATACCTATAGATTCAGTCAGGAGAAACAATCTTGATTATTGAAATCAGTCGATCAATTTACTATTTCACTATTTTTAATCCTTCACTCTAAAATAATGATGCATTTTTCTAGTCTGAAGAATATTTTCTTCTCATTTGGGGCCCTTTACCAAAAAAAAAGGATCTTCATCACTGCCTTCGAATTAAATGGAAAGGAGAGACTAAACCGAATGTATATTACACTTTCATTAAAATACTTCTATTCCTACTAGAATAATATTGATAGCATTGTGTCGTTTGCAGTATTCTTAGTGCCACGCACTTTATATAGATACATGTAGACAACTTATGGTGGAGGTAGTTTTCTTAGTGTTCGAGGGTACTAGCACTGCTTGGGTTACAACCTATAACTTGTGTGAGGGTAAGATAATTTACCTTAACTACAAAACCCCTGTGTTAAATAATTTAATGACTGTTACAATTTTCATCTGTGTTTCTACAAAAAAACATTTTCAATACAGTGCCAAGCAAAAGAGATTTATCTATAACTGCCTTGACTTGATAGGATGCTGGTCTTTTGACATGACCTGCATTTAGATTTTATGTATATTAAATGTCACATGGAGTCTGACATTATCAACTGACCATCTAGATATCTCTAGATTGATAAATGTACCCAACTATCCTAAATATATTTCATGGGAGTGTTACATGTTCTGTTGAAGAAAAAAAAAAAAAAAAAAAAGACATGAGATTGTGACATGTGCCTTATTACAGCAAAGTGTAGAAATGTTAAATGCCAGCGGGCAAGTATCCCACACCTCCATCCAACTAGGAAAGCTCTAATGGCTTCTTGTCTACAACCCATCATTGTATAGGCTATGTTCCCGGGTGTTCTGTATGCTCAGAATAGCTCTCAAGACTCGCGTCCTGCTTTTGCTTTCTTCTTTACCTTGAGCCGCTCAACCCTAATAAACTCCAATTTCACAATGTACATTCTCCACAACCTGCACAAATTCCATATCTCCCTTAAGACCCAATTCTTTTCTCTTCCCAACCCTAAAACAACATAAATTGTTTTTCTGCGCTTTTCCTGATCTCTCAGACTGGCTTGGTGTGTTCATGGCCTTAGACCGATGCATCCTTACAACCACAAACCAAAGATCACTTTATTATGTTTCTTCAGTAAATATACTCAATACTCCAAACAATCATGTAAAGTACCTTTGTTAAAGACACTATATAAATGTAATTTAATAAACTATGGTTGTTAAAATAGATTTTCAGAGGTATTCTTTGCTAGATACAACTGTGGAACCACTCCAACCTATAGATAATAGGTAATTACCATTTAGCCATGGTCAGTGTTCAGCTTTGTGAAGTAATTCAAATTCAGTTTGATGACAAAAGCACAAGTTGGAAAACCTGCTACCTACTTAGTTCACAAACACGCAAAATAATCCACTCCTTTCCAACATAAATTATGGGGAAAGTCTATTTTTTTTATGACAGCAACAAGCATTTCATGGCTAGACAATATATACAGTAAAAAAAAAAAAAATAATTTCAGAAGAATCTGTTGGCAAAGTCCAACACAAAGGAACAGATATTGCCTGCCCTGCATACAGTTTGTACAAACACATACAGGAAGGGGTTTTTATACACTAGAAAAAAGTCCATTAAATGTGTTGTCAATTCACAGATTTATGAATAGTATACATTTTACATTTTGAACTGGGATGTTAAGCTCTCTTACCATCTCCTGTTATTCATCTGAAGAGGAAATTTAATTCATTCCTGTTAGATCCTGTTTTCCATCACTCACTTAGAGAGCACTGCAAAGGTTTCATGTCTTATATCTCTGCTCTAATCTCCAAATATTCCCTTAACCGCACTCTTTGTTCTGCTCTTGACTTCTTTCCTCCGCTCTAATCCACTCCTTTTACTCCTGCCTTCAGATCTGTTCTTGTGCTGCCCTATTCTGTGGAACTCCTTGCCTCGCTCCACTAGACTATCCTCCTGCCTCAAAACCTCACTAAAAACTCATCTGTTTAAAGAATCCTTTCACCTGCCATCTTAACATGCAAATGCATTTTTCACCCTCCTGTACCACACCCAACCTTTAGCTTGTAAGTCAACGAGGTTTCAATCTTGCAGCGTGCTTTGGGGAAAGCACTATGGACACTGGAACACTGGATTCTAAGCTCAAAAATTGTTTTGCCTTGATCACAATGCATGTATAGCACTACAGAATATGTTGGTACGCAATAAATAATAATATTTTTTTAATAATGATAATAATAATAATAATAATAATAATAATAATAATAATGTGGTAAACATATGAACTAGAGGTAGTACCAAGTATTTTTGTAGAAAAAAACTAAGTTTGCATGGAAGTTTGCCATTATTGGTGATCAACCAGCCTAATTCTCCCAATATACGCGTGCCTTTAATCTTTGAGTGTAAT
>CM050163.1:60163587-60188142 GCA_027410445.1 Discoglossus pictus
GTAATATAGGGATTCTGACAAAGCAATATATTCATATTTGTTGTGAAGCACATTTCAAGTTATTACACAACTAAGTGTTCAACAACTGTGATGGACCAAGCAGGTTTACCTGTAGGCATCACACATGAAATGCCATGGCAGTGTATAACTTTATTATGGTTGTTGTTTTATGACTACTTGTCAATTATACTTTTGAGAACACACATAGAGCAACCCTCTCAACTACACTATAAACAAATACTATAAAACTAAAAAATATCAACTTTGCTTAGAAAGAGCCTTACTGAAAAAGAGCATATCCGATGCAAAGCTTATTTTTCTTGTTATAGGAAAAATATACTGATCTGTTGCACAAATAACTCTACCTGTCGTGGAGGGAAAAGAACACCACACATTATTCTTGCCTAACTATTCAAATATAATGAACAGCCAAATATGCAGAATAAGCACTATATCTGAAAATCATACCATACACTGCCATTGAAGATATAATGTATGAGTTTGCCTAGTTTTGCAAAATGGGGTGTCCTAGCAAGCATAAAAGACTACATTTAAAAATGTATTCCATACAAATAAAACCGTCCTGTTGCTACAAAGTTGTGAAAAGGTTAAACCATTGATGCAGAGGAATCATTTTCTGTGAATGCTAGGTGGTGCTAGACTACCTCAAATAAAAGGGATTTTTTTTTAAATCTATTCACATGTAAATGTACATTTAAGTCCGCCGCATGCTAGCAACAGTGAGAAAAATTATATCAAGGAAAGGGGTGGGGGACTTCCACGCAGCATTTTAAAATCTTACATTTTGGAGCAGTTTTGCCTTGCTTTGGGGAAATTAACAGAAGATACTAGGTGTGACACTTGAGGCTTGATCATAATGTCTTCTAACTCTAGATTGTTGATTAAATGTGATATAGGATTTTTCTGTGTTTTAAATGGCAACAAATCACTTTAGATCTATTTATAATTTTTTTAAAAATCACACTTTAATAAATAAATGAAAATGTATTGTTTAAGTTCTCTATCTGTATTCTTAATTTCACATCAACATGCATGCTTTATAGTATATAAGGGGTTAAAACCAAGCAGTTTTTGGTATAAAAGGTTATAGTTCCCCAGGCACCTGCCAAATATCACCAGTAAATGGATGTCAATCATCTATATGTTAACATGGGTGTGCGTCTTTCAAAAACTCAATATAGGTAAAAGTAATTAAACGTTTTGATGGCTATAACCAAAGTCCACAACATGTTTTACAAGACAAGAGAAGCCGTAATCAGTCTAACTACATAAAAGTGTATATGTATGGAATATGGATACCTTGAACTAGCGAAAATCAGCATACATAATACATTTTATCTTTTTGGTCTGTTAATTGAGGTGCAGCTTTCCTTTAGATTTGTGTAATTACCAGATTAAGGTCTGTATTCCTTCATCCACTGATTGTTTTATCTAAATCCCAGGTGAAACTTCCCCCAGTGAATGGCCCCATGTTAACCAGACATGTCTAAACACACTTATCTGTGCTAATAAAGCCAAAGGAAAATTCCACCAGCCCCTTTTTTGTTTTACTTTCCTTTTTGTTGTACTTTCCTAATATACAGCCCTTCTCTTCCTTCCCCCTCCCAGCCATTTTCTCTACACCACTTGCTGTTCCTATATTAATTTTTTTTTTTTAAATACAGGATGAACCTCAACCCTTTTTTGGTAGCCGATCAACAAACCATTACTCTGCTACCCATCAATAGACAGATACCTTTGCACTCTGTTGGGACATTTAAACCAGTAAGAGGTCTTCTTAAATCATCATAACATGTCTTCCTTCTCTATTCTAAAAGCAAATCTATCCACTAAACAATAGAGCATATTTAACTTGTATAAGGATACCCTGAAGGGAAATATACATATTTTATATTTAACGCTTTGTTTATGAAGCGTATTATATTACAAGTTAATATACAACAAATGTAAAAAGTTTATATGCTCTACAACAGCTTTAATCTTTATCACTCTCTCTGTTGCTGAACGCAGATTTTCCGTTTTTCCATTTAATTCAGTGTTGGGTCTAGATTATTATCGGCCAGTGAAACATTTGGACACTTAATTATAATAAATCACAAGTATTTAAAAACTTAACAAAAAACGGGCCAAAAGTGGTATTTTACTATATTTTCAGTGCATAACCTCTTCCTAGTTCAAATCCAGATGCAGCAAGGTCAGTTATATTAAATTGAACACATAAATAAAATTCAGGATTCAGAATTGTCGCCCCTCACAAAAAAAATTAAAAAAAACACCACTTACACACTCAACCAGACCACTAATAACTGAACACAATACCACATTTCCTGTCTGATGCATATTTACTTACTTTTACAAAAAGATTTATTAATCAAGCAGGCAGTGAAAAGTGATGAATTGCATGCACAGTACAGTATGCAATTAGCCTGAATGCCCAAACCTATTTTTCACAAATTCAAAAATAGAAAAATTGCTCTAGAGGCTGATTCATCTCATTTTAGCATAATATCGCTCATTTTGCATGGTTTGATTCTAGCTTTAGTTGTGATTTTTAGGTTTTCCTATTTATGATTGATTCTTCTGCAAATACAACATACCGTATATACTCGAATATAAGCCGACCCGAGTATAAGCAGAGGCATCTATTTTACCACAAAATACTGGGTAAAATGAGTGACTCAAGTATAAGCCGAGGTTGGGAAATGTGCTGCCCCCTGTGTCCCTTCTCCCCTCCCCCTTCCCTGTGTCCCTTCTCCCCTCCCCCTTCCCTGTGTCCCTTCTCCCCTCCCCCTTCCCTGTGTCTCTTCTCCCCTCCCCCTTCCCTGTGTCTCTTCTCCCGTCCCCCTTCCCTGTGTCTCTTCTCCCCTCCCTTATCACCCTCCTCAATCCCGCTCCTAACCCTCCCTCAACCTAAGCCCCCCCCCCCCCCTCAACCTAAACCCCCCTCAATACCATGCGCGCTGGGTCAAGGAGGAGCGGAGGCCGGAGCAGAAGCAGGTAAGTAAGGGAGGTATTTGGGGGGGGGGGGGGATTAGAATGAGGAGGAGGGGGGTGGTAGATAGACACTGGGGGGGGGGGGGGGGGGGGGGGGGGGGGAGTGACCCTAGTATAAGCCGAGGGGGGCCTTTTTAGCCTTAAAAAAAAGGGCTGAAAAACTTGGCTTATACTCTGGTATATACGGGACTTTCTACCCAAATTGTTTTTACATAGGGTTTAATGCATTTTAAGGAAAGATCATACTATAAAAAGGTTATAATGACGGATGCCAGGACTCAATTTTAACAATTCAGATCCCAAGAATGTGGTTTCTCAAAATGTCACAACTTGATATAGAAAAATCATATAAAAATAATTTTAACTCCAAATTAACGTTTTCACGTGCGAACACTTGAAAGGGTTTCAAAGAGTGGTTTCAATATCTCAGAATAAAATATAGCTTACATAAAAGCGGTTTATCTAGTCTCCCGAATAGGGAACCTTCGGATTTTGAAAATCTAGCACTTTAAAGTTATACAAAGGTGGTATATGACCCCTCACATCATAGCTAAATGGCCCCCTCAATCTACAGGCGGTGAATGCTGGAAAGGATGCAACGATAGTGGCACCCACAAGCATGTGTGGTGGTTTTGCCCTAAAATTCAAAAATTCTGGGAGGAAGGTTTACTCCAAATGTCTACAATAATGAATTGCAAGCTTCAAAATGCTCCAGCCTTGATCCTCTTCCATATTGGTTTGGAATCCTTGGAATATAAATACAGTGGTATTACAATTAACAGTCTCTCAATAACAAAATATCTTATATCAGTAAAATGCTAAGATCCCCAAGTTCCTTCTTGGTTAGAAGTCAAAGCACTGACAGACAGGAACAAACAAATTGAAATGGAGTATATCCATATGGAACCTAAGAGATATAAGATAGTTGCAAAATGGGCCCTTTGGCCTTAGAGGCAAAGATTGAAAGATTATCGATGACCACTACTAGACCCTGCCACCCCACAGAGTACATCCCACGTCATTTTCCCTTTGAATATTTATCTTTTGTCCACCTGTTCCTTTATATTCCATAGATCTCCCAAATCGAATTATGAATTTAACTTTAACTGTATGTATTTGATACAAATGTCCTTGTTAATCGCAATATTTGTTATGAATGTTTTGTATTATGTTTATCTTTTTATACACTGTCTAAATGGAAAATATATAAATAAAAAGAAAATTGAATTTTTTTTTATTTTATTTAAGATACTTGTTTAAATTACGTGAAAATCAGCTTAAAAATGGTTTTATTTTGGGGCCTACAACAACCCTTAGACAAAATAAATACCATATGTGCAACATGACTATTAGAAGAGAAATTCCGATTTTATATAGAACATTCAAGGTAAATTAGATAGGTTTGTAAACCATAAACCAGTAAATTTAATATTAAAAAAAAAAAAAAAAAAATAATTCAGTGAAGTACTTTGTAATGCATCATAATATAGGAACATATTAACCAAACAACAATGTTCATACAATCAAATTCAGCTTTATAACACAAAGAAAACAGAATTACAGTACATTTACAACACGACAGATACATGAAATTCATTAGAAAATATTGTAATAAATAATTCATGAATTATAGTGCAATTGATTTATGCATAAATATAACTCACTGCCTAAAAATCAGTTAATATTAAACAAAATCTTTCAAAAATCAAGGCAGCCACATAGTTTTACCAAATTACTGTGAAATGGAAATGTGACAATGGAAATGTTGCAATAAAAAAAAAAAAGGTACACAAACTGGTATTTTACTGTAAACAACTAAACAATTTTCAGTAGGTTAATACACAATGTAATATAAAATAGTAATTAACTACAAGAAATGGTTTGAACAATTTTACTGATCAGTAGTCTTAAAAACAGAGGCACTGTTTTTTTTTATTTATTTTTTTAGGTTGATTTTTTTTTTGCTTTTTGTAATATAAAATATTTCAGAAACATTCAAATTAGCAGAGAGATATTTGAGGAGCTTGCATTTTCCTTTAAACATAGGTACACTTTTGGAGTTAAATTATTAAATAAGTAACGAGGGGTGGTCACTTTAAAAAATAAAAATGGTTTAGCCTATTTTATTTTAATGAAACGCATTTAGTCAAACAGATTACCCTACAAATGGAAGGTTGAAAATAGACAAACATATCCAAGTTGTATGTAGTTGTATTATGGAAATCAACATTAGACAAAAAGACACCCCTAGAAAATTAAAAAGTAATAAATAGTACAATGCTGCAAGTAGCAAGGATATCAGCTATAAAAGTAGTGAAAGCTGTTAAGTCTGTCCCTGATAGTGCGATTCCTGTAAGTGGTAGGCATTTTATATTACCTACTTTAAAGTTGGTCAAATACCTTGATTACATCAAATTCATAGCAAAATGCACTTTATATTGCCTGAATTGAATACTCGGTACTCTGAAGAAAAATGAGGTGATAAAAAAAAAAAGTGACCAAGCGTCATGGCTCAACAGGTTTCATTAGAAGTTGCCTTAATCATAAATATTCTGAAAATAGTAAAGACTATTTATTTTATTTTTTTCAAAAGAAGAAGCAAATTTGATGCACTTTGAATACAAAACAATTTTAAGTGCGTGTGCAAAATAAAGTTGTTAGCCTGAAATATTTAGATTTCTGAATTTTTTTATTTTTTTTTTATTTAGAGGTAAGGAAAAAACAGTGTAATGCCTTTAAATCTGCACAATGGAGTGCTCTGTGAAGGTATATTTGTAAATTAGAAAAAAGAGGTTTAAGTCGTTAAATAATAACAGTTTAACTGTAAATGAAAATTCTTGAGTATAAAGTTGTACAATTTCCAAGACCCTGAACAAACTGCAAATTTGGTTATTAGCAAAAGATAATAAATTGGCCTGTGAAAATGACATTTGGAACAACTGAAATAGTTTCTGAAATGTTACAGCAGCAAATATATAAACAGTTATACTGAGGTTCATCAATAGCAGGAGTGTGACAACCCTTGAAAAAATATATATCAAAAAGTTAATAACGAACCAGAAAATTTAACTCAAGTTATACAAGTCTTAAGCTTATTTTGTGCACATTATGAACATGCTGTTTAACCTGCATTCCAAAATAGTTTAAAAGTTATTCTTTGAAAAAAGTATTAAATAAATTATTTCAATAAAGTTACATTTTTTTTTTTTTTTAAACGTTCATTTAAAGTCATTTATTATGACTCACTAACTACTTGCAATGGAGTTTCATTTTATTGTGTCAGTTCCATTACTAACTGATGTAAATAAAAAATGTAATATTTCTCTTAGTATGAATAGTTAACATTTTTTATATTTATATTTTAACATAATTTTAATATACACTGGCTACACTGGAGAATGCTTAACAGTACTATTTAACTGGACTTAATACTGTATACATTCACAGCCATGTATATTTAATTCTCATGATTATAAGTAGGCTGGTAGAATATTTTTTTAAGTAGCATAAATATAAAATGTATTAAATGTTTTAGAAGTATAAATGGTGACAGGCTGAGGTTTTCTTAAATCATATCTTTGTACTGCAAATGTGTAATGAGAATTAACCTTTTGTAGTAAGGTATTAACCATCAACAAAAACCCTGAATCTTTCACCTTTAAATAACTGATATACTTAATGAAAAGTATCAGAATTAAGGGCAACAAAATAATTCTGTCCACAGTGAAAACCCTGAATAAACTGTTTTAAAGGCATGTATGTGGTTTTAGAACTGTATTATATTTATATTTTACCAGAGTATGTTTAGTCACACACTTGCATGTACAGTATGGACGTGTAGTCATATACACACAAACTAATTCACAATTCTACATAGCCTTGTTATTTCTGGAGCTGCCAGTCCCTGAATTTGCAACACCATATAAGTCAGTATCTGCTAAGCGAAGTTTTTTCTTGGGTGGATTCTTCAGTGTTCCAGATCGTTCTTTAACCTTGTACTCTAAAGTGCTGTGAGGTACTCCATATATTCCTTGTGCTTTGGACACACTCATTTTCCCACTCAATACCATGCCAATTGCTTCTTCCAAAATTTCATGATTATATTGTCTGTATCTGCCACGCTTTTTTCTTGGCTGTTTATCTTTCCGGTCATCATCTAGATTATCAGAAGAGGTATCTCCTGCTCCATTCTTTGAATTAAGACACAAAGGAGAGAGCTCCCCATGAATAATATAGGAGTCAACATTTGAGCGGGATATATTTCCAGAACATTCAACCTTGTTTTGCTTAGGGAGTATGTTTTTCAGTTTCTGAAGAGATGAACCTTCCAAAACTGTAGAGGTTTTAGTAACTTGATACATAACATCCAGAAGACCGGAACAGTCTGGCTGCGGCTTGGGCACTGAATTAACTCGTACCTGAGGAATTTTTAGCTGTACATTAGGAATTGAAGCTTCACAATGCAATCCTTCCTTTTTTTCTTTGAACTGAGCAACCATTCTCTGCAAAGTTAACTGGTGGAGGTAACTGGAAGCAGTTGGGAGTTTCAGTTCCGAGGTCTCAAGTTGATTTAATTTATGTTTTTCTGTGTGCTCTGCCTGAGCCCTTGCCCACAGAGCTACTTTTTGTAGGATTGCACTTTTTTCTGTATTGTCTTTATATAAAAACCCATCGTTAGAATTTTGAGTTGTGTTTTTAAAATAAGCAGGCTTCCCTGCAGGTAAGGCTTTTAAGTGAAGTAGTAATGTTTTCTGAGGTATGCCATACAGTATAGCAGCTTTATTAATGTCCAGTGTGCCCAACTGAATATCTTTCAATGCTTTTGAGAGTAAACCGTCTGCAAATTCAGCACTTCGTTCCACATAATCCTCTTTGTCCCTCTGTAGTCGCCTGGATGAATGGAATGAAACGATGGTCAACTGATGTATGAGACGAGCACACAGGTATGGAAGGGGATGGTCCACTCCTTTATTTAACTCCTTGCTTAGGTAACATCACCGCTTCTGACACTGTTATTTTTTGGGTTTTTTTTATTCAAAAAGGTGGCAGTTAGAGGTTAATAGAAAACTTTAAAAACTTCTGCTTGGACTCTTTGTCCGTTAAACGATGGCAGCTATAGTAGCCTTTGCAAGAATTCGAAAACCTTATTTGATAGTCACAAGAATTCTCTTTTGTGCTTGCTACTCCATTTGACAGTTGCTTGCAGAGCTAAACTGTTATACTTATATTATAATTATATAAATTAGTAAGCCCTTACAATTCAACTTTTGTTAGTAGAAACGTGACGTTACCGCTAAACAAGTAATAAAAGAGTAAACCCCCTTTTAAAAGGATTTGCGGCAATACAAGACAACAAACACATGCATAACACGTACAGGCTCCATTTACAAATTAAGAACACAGTTGTAGCCAGACATATTACCATTTTCAGAGTAATGCAACTACAACCTTGATAATAAACTTATATCGACCTTCGTGGAATCGCTTTACACAGAAAATGAAACCAAGTCTGGCTATACCTGTATGTGGGACAACATGTAATAAACAAGATGATACCCGCAAGACAACAACAGGTGCCCAAATATGCCAAACCACCCATTCAATTAAAAATTAATTTGAGAAAATTTCAAGTGGAGAGCTGATTATGAATAAAATTAATGACACATGACATTGAAAACTTTAGAAGCAAAGGTGTATCCAACAAAACATTTTTTTATGCAATCTAAACAAAAAAGTACAATTTTAGTAGTCTTAAACATAAAATGTATGTGGTAAAAGCTATGATCTGGTCTATAACTGATGAGTAGACAGAGAGCCGGACTGGTACTCAAAAGTGAAGTTATGTTCTAAAACAGTGTTAGAACATTTGACAGGACTATCAGAGAGGGACTGAGCATTGCTGGCCTTTGAGCTCATTGTACTTGTTCTATAATATAGCATTATGTGAGCCCACTGCATTGCCAGCTCTTCCCTGTTACAATAAGAGTCCACACATGGGGGGGGGGGGCTTACATTAAAGGATCTAAATTGTCCTCTTATTAAACTGCATTATTATACCTTCTGTGTCCTTAAGTTTTTTTTTTATTAACTATTTAACAAATTCATAGACAACAATTTTTGGCTGTTTTCTTTAAAATGGGAATTGGCTCATTTTAAAGTATATAAAAGTAACAAAAAATAAAATGTTTTAATGTAGAATTAGAAAGAAAAAAAAAAAAACAGACATACAAATCTGACCACAAAAGAATTTTATTAGGCTTTCTTACCCAGGTTTTGAACTGTTCCAGTTTGAGGCCTCTTCACAATCACTACTCTTTTTTACAGAGAGATCCAACACATCTCCTGCAATCATAGAAATAGTCTATCTTCAGTACCATATACAGCAGTACCATATACAGCATTGCCAGTTTCAGAGGGACATCACAAACACATAATACAAATTTGACTGTTTGACCATGCTAGTGTAACAAATAAGCCACACATGTATTTCCACCACAATGTATGGGTGGAACTGTAAAGGATAACAGAAAAACTCCAACACTCACAAATTTGTACTTCAACCCTGGCCTGTTCTTAGATTTCTAGTGGATAGGTTTAACATGGGTGATGCAATTAGGATCTCCCACTTCAATTACTTCAGCTGTGCAGAAATACAATTATACTAGCCCATCTGTCTAGCCTATTGTAACCCATCCTAAACCCTAGCACATCTGGGGTTCCCTGATGGTTTGCTTAGTATGCAGCAATCTACAGTAGGGTAAAATATATTGCAAAGTTATGTATGGTCTTTTTTCAGCTTACTAAAGAACAATCGGAGTAAAAAAAAAAAAAAAAGCTAGTGAAGGCTATTTAGGAGTACAGGAATCCCTGTAGTGTTTGCTTCATCCCATATTGAGAGCTGGATGATGGGGTTGTAGGTTTGTAGTTATCTGTGGAGGGATGTGGAAGGAGGGAACAAGTAGAAGCCCAGAAGAAGACAACTTGCATCAATCAATCCAACCATAGCTCATCAGAAATGGAAACACACCTCACACGCACTACTTAAATCAATGTATCATGGGTACAGCAGAGGCATCAGCATGTATTTGGTCTAATTAAAGACTAGCTTGTGACTTTTTCTCCCTAAAAATGTGCGTAGTCAGACTCAAAGTGTACAATGTGTAAAAAGATCTCTAAAGAGACTAACCACAGAGCAAGATTTCAAACTCTTATTTGCTTCAGTAAGTATTTGGCAAATTTGTACATATCACTGTACACTACCAATAAAATGATAAAGTAATACATTCCAAGAAAGATATAATGTAGAAGAGATGCAGGGTGTATATGCTCCTCAAACTGAAAAGGTTTAGTTTGTAATAACATACACCATTCTAGACTATCTTTCCCATTTACTTTAGTATTGCTTCTAGCTTTACTAATGTTAATAATCATCCTGATATCTACCAGTGTTATCCTATTACCTTAGTAAAACATACTAAATACTGTCCATAGAAAGGTTATTGCATCATATTCACAAAATATATTTTCATTGGATATTATCTTCAAAAGAAAATAGCTGAACTTAATAGCTATTGTGTAGGACTATTTGACTAAAATTTAAAAAAACGTAATTAAAACATTGATCTAAAAAATTTATAAAATACTCTTCCAGGAAAAAAAAAAATGACATGAAAAAAAGATTCATATATAGAAAAATAGAAGGAAGATTTTGAATCTTAATTCACACCCAATGGAATACTATGTGGGTCGAGGCAAAAAAGGAGCTCAGTATGCTCCCACATTAAATTATATGCTTAGGTGGCGTTACACAACTGAAAAACTGTATGATTTTAGAATATGTTTGAGAAGGAAACAAAAACAACAGCTAAAGGTAAATTAAGGTACACAGTATAAGCACAATGTTTTCATTCAAGGTAGAAGAAAAAAAAGAAAAAAAAAAACTTACCTTGCTTAACATTTTCTTGAATACGAGTAACCGTGAGGTCTAGAGGACCTTCCTGCTCTTCCAGTGTTTGGTTCAGTTGGATGCCATTACATGTAAGTTGTGGTTCAACAATTGTTTTATTGTCTTCTTGATGAAGCTTCTGACTTTTGGAAACATATTCAACTGCAAACTGACGTATCATTTTTTTCATTAATTCCTGAGCTACACGTGGAATGTTAGAATCACAGTTCTGAGGAAGATCTGAAAAATATTGGTAAATGCACTTATTAAAAATATAATTGCTTTCATAGATTTTCAACTGAGATATAATGAATTATGTTGGACTGCTATACACTGCTCTAGCACATAATTGGTATCACATATTCTAAGTAAAGCTTTAGATTTAGAGGACGCTTTAAGAAAGGACACATAAGAAGATACATAAAATACAAATAGCAAAATTAAAAAAAGGGAAATGGAAGGTTCTAGATTTCACTAGAAATATAATATACCTATGTATGTAAACTTTTGTGTACTTTGAGTATATATATGCAAATGGGTCGCACTGTCTCATAGCAAATAATCAGTGGCACATTCTGCAACATGCTATCTGAGAGAGGTCATCGACATGCTAATTTGAAAAACTAAACATTACAGTCCGTATTCATGAGTTGCATGAATAAATTTTGCTTTTGAATTTTCCAATGGGTCTATACCTAGGCTGCTTACAATTTGAACTCAGTCTGTTCTTTATAAAATACTAGCGAATTGCCCGTCAAAAAATGACGGCAATGAAATTGTAAGGTAGCTAATGCTGTTTGGTGTCTAATAATGAAATATGTAATACATTACTAAATGAATATACTGTACCTATTTTGAAGCATTGTGATGAAGAGCTGGCAATCTGTGTTGATGTTGCTGCAGCATTAGTGGTGTGGAGCTGCTGTGTAAGCGTGCTGAATGTGTGCACTGTGTGGTATGAATATCCGTAGGTGGTTTGTGGCGTTTTGCGAGTTTGTTGTGGCGTTTTGCGAGTTTGTTGTGGCGTTTTGCGAGTTTAGAGTGCTGTAGCCTTGTTTTCGTTTTGTTCGGCGGCCATTTTTTCTGTTGCTTAGATTTTTTTTTTTGTCTCAAAACTCTTTTATTTCGAGTAAAATCGAGGTCTAAGTTGCATTTTTGAGGTCCTGGGTGCTCCCTCTTGGTGTAGGTAAGGTTTTTATGTATGTGCTGTGTGTATGTATTGTGTTTTAAATGTTTGTATGTCGGCGTGTTGCGTCCGATGTTTGCGAGGTCGTAATGTGTGGTAACGTGTTTCGTAGGTTGTTTGCGTTCCTCGTAAAATTTAGCGAGTGTCGTAATTTGTGTGTCGTGTTTTTTGAGTAGCGACGTGAAGTTTGCGAGGGTTTGAGGCCCTTGCCCAGTGACCTCGCCAGCAACTGAGTCCCTCGCTTCGCGAGGGGCCTCAGTTGCTGGCATGGAGCGCCTTCGGCGCTCCATGCCAGCAACTGAGGCCCTTGTCCAGTGACCTCGCTACGCGAGGGCCGCGGCTCGCTACGCAAGCCCGCAAGCGTAAGCAACGACCCGTACGCTCACAACTATATATGTGATATGTGCAACAATAAGTTAGACCATTAATATTTGATTATGTGAGTAACATGGAGCACTAGAAAGACTAAAAGTGCATCAGAAGGGTAGGTTCTCTTTCAGAGAAGTAGCGATCACAAAAATGTGTCCATTCATGTGTCCATAATACACACCAATATTGTATATTTATACTTGTCTGCATTATCAGGGCTTGTAGTTTACCTTGCAATGGTCTGCTTCCAAGCAATTCTAGATAGGAGTCTATCCAATAATAAAAACTGATATAATAAAAAAAAAAAAATTACAAAAAAACACAAAAAAAAAATGTATGATTTCCTTTAAAAATAATTTTGTGTTCATTTTTTTCATAGGTGCCGAGTCTGCAAAAAGCATAGCAGACCGAGGAAAAAATATATAAAAAAGGATCTCTTTTGATCCAATTTTGTATGCCTCAATCGACTCTGGAGGCATTTGCGATACTCATGTGAAGGTTGTGTGAGCGAAAGCAGTATTAACAGTGCCTTGCAAAAGTATTCACCCCCCTGACTTTTTACCTATTTTGTTACATTAACAAAACATTGAACTTAAGGCTGTAATCTGAATTTTATGTGATGGATCAGAACACAATAGTCTAAGTTGGTCAAGTGAAATTAGAAAAATATATACATAAAACTATTTTTTATAAATTGAAAACAGAAAATTGGCATGTGCGTTTGTATTCACCCCCTTTGTTATGAAGCCCATAAAAAGCTCTGGTGCAACCAATTACCTTCAGAAGTCACATAATTTGTTAAATGATGTCCACCTGTGTGCAATCTGTCACATGATCTGTCATTACATACACACACACCTTTTTTGAAAAGTCCTAGAGGCTGCAACATCTAAGCAAGAGGCCCCACTAACCAAACACTGCCATGAAGACCAAAGAACTCTCCAAACAAGTAAGGGACAATGTTGTTGAGCAGTACAAGTCAGGGTTAGGTTATAAAAAATTATGAAAATTTGTGATGATCCCCAGGAGCATCATCAAATCTTGCATAACCAAATGGAAAGAACATGGCACAACAGCAAACCTGCCAAGAGACGGAAGCCCACCAAAACTCACAGACCGGGCAAGGAGGGATTATTCAGAGAGGCAGCACAGAGACCTAAGGTAACCCTGGAGGAGCTGCTGAGTTCCACAGCAGAGACTGGAGTACCTGTACGCAGGACGACAATAAGCCGTACACTCCATAGAGTTGGGCTTTATGGCAGAGTGGCCAGAAGAAAGCCATTACTTTCAGCAAAAAAACTAAATGGCATGTATTGAGTTTGCAAAAAAGGCATGTGGGAGACTCCCAAAATGTATAAAGGAAGGTGCTCTGGTCTGATGAGACTAAAATTGAACTTTTCGGCCAACAAAGAAAAAGCTATGTCTCGCAAACCCAACATCACATCACCCAAAGAACACCATCCCCAGTGAAACATGGTGGTAGCAGCATCATGCTGTGGGGATGTTTTTAGCAGCCGGGACTGGGAAACTGGTCAGAGTTGAGGGAAAGATGGATGGTGCTAAATACAGGGATATTCTTGAGCAAAACCTGTACCACTCTGAATGATTTGAGCATAGGACGGAGGTTCACCTTCCAGCAGGACAATGACCCCAAACACACTACTAAAGCAACACTTGAGTGGTTTAAGGGGAAACATGTAAATGTGTTGGAATGGCCTAGTCAAAGCCCAGAGCTCAATCCAATAGAAAATCTGTGGTCAGACTTAAAAGATTGCTGTTCACAAGTGCAAACCATCCAACTTGAAGGAGCTGGAGCAATTTTGCAAGGAGGAATGGACAAAAATCTCAGTGGTAAGATGTGGCAAGCTCATAGAGACTTATCCAAAGTGACTTCGAGCTGCGATTGCGGCAAAAGGTGGCTCTTCAAAGTATTGACTTTGGGGCGGGGCGGGTGGTGAATAGTTATGCACATTGACTTTTTCTGTTATTTTGTCCTATTTGTGGTTTGCTTCACAATAAAAAAAAAAACATCTTCAAAGTTGTGGGCATGTTCTGTAAATTAAGTGATGCAAATCCTCAAACAATCCATGTTAATTTCAGGTTGTGAGGCAACAAAACACGAAAAATGCCAAGGGGGGTGAATACTTTTGCAAGGCACTGTACATCTCTGCAGAAGCAGCGTTTCTAATTTATCTTGCAACAGTTTAATCCTGAATATTTGGAGAAATGGGAGAAGGTGTCAAATACTAAAAGCTCCAAATACATGAACACTCCTATCCCTCACCATTCTCTCCAATGATCAATATAAAGAACATTGCTATAACTCTCAATGTATGTCATTATTTGGCAGTATCATTATGCAGGTCTAATTTAATTCAGGAATTATTTTATACATACCTTTCTTTTGAAAGAGTGCATTTAGGTAATTTTCTGCTTGGCATTCAATTTTTTCTGTGTTGAAATGGCCCTGAGATATCAGTTCCTTTGTAGGTGTGGACTGTGCTGAACCAACTGACGGTGTGTCATCCTGTTAAGAAAGAAAATAAACTGTGTGTGTGTTGCATGAAAATTGTATTACAGTGACCGTGTTGGTTTCAAAATTCTTTATTCAGTAAAAAAAAAAAAAAAAAAATTTAGTTTAGAACACAACTACTAAAGAAAAACAGAAATAATTTCAGATGAGTATTTGATCAGCATCTGGCCAGATTTGTAAGTTGAATAAAAAACTCTGGAGAAAACCTCATTAAGTGTTCAGCAGTCTAGGTTATCTTAACTAGGTGTGAATTGGAAGGGATGGTGGTAATTCACGATCTTGTGACAGATAGATAGACAGATTATCTTGAAAGAAACGGTCATGTAACCGTTCAAAGTTTAGAAGAACATTTGCCTGTGGCTACACTACATCAACACAACAAAAACACCCTTGCAATTTCAAAACTTCAACGTTTAATAGAAATTTGTATCTTAAGTAACTCTTTAAGCGTTCCATTTGGCACTGTAAAACCCATGCTAGTGATATATAATTGAGGATAGAGGAGAGGAATTTGGAGGAGCAGCTAAACTATTCCTCGATTTGGAAAATGGTTCAGTGGAGTCATCCCAAGTTGGAGTTTTCATGTGCTGCTCGGTCTCATTTATGTTTGCGAGAGAGCATACTTATTCTTTGCTATTTTTTATTCTTTATAAAAAGGTCCAACTTATTCAGTAGCGCCAAGTACAGGAGATACAGTGAACAAACAAGACAAATATATACATATGACTATAGAGGTTGTTGATAGCTATACTTTCCTAAGAGCTTGCAATCAAATGGGGTTTGTTGTAATAGAGTCAAAAGCGGAGAGCAATAGGTTGTTTGTCCAGTGTGGCAGCAAGATTCATGTACAGGAAATGTTCACCCTCTTGTTTAAAAAGGTGATACAAGAGACCCAGTTGGTAGGCTTATCTGAGATTGTTTGAGTTTGTGAAGAGTAGGGGCGAGTGATAGAAAAGTTGAAATAATTTAACATGGCACACGTCAAAAAGTAAGAGGAGATGATGACAGCTGAAGAGTAGTATCTGGAGATTACATCTTATATGTAGGAGGATGCTGTGTTACAGGCTTTGAATGTGAAGGAGTGTATATTTAAATTTAAGTATATTTTAAGGAATCCGTTTTTTTTATGCAATAGAAGCATTGAAGGACTTTTGGACATATGTATTGATATAAATTTCAACCATGTTTGAAGCATTCATTTTGTAATTGTGTTTCCCGGTATTACATTTTACATAAAAAATAAATCCATGAATTAGAAGGTCCACTTTAATTTGAAACTTTGTCTATTCATGTTAGTGATTCTTACCCTGTTCTGATCGAATAATCATTGCACGAAAGCCTCATATACACTTCAAAACATTCTGAGGACTACAGGTATTTATAATTTCTTGAAGAATCACAGTGCTTAAAGATGATGCAGTGCAGAAGGTGCTTGATCCTATTGCATCAGGTAACTGTAGAAATGAGAACTGCCCAATGCCTAGACATGTTTTTTTTGTTTGTTTTTTTTAAGCGAGTTGCCTATCAGAGTTCTGAGTTTAGCAAACAGTTTCGTTCACAGAGTTACATCAGAGAAAAGAGCCACTGCTTAGGACACCACCAAGAAAAAGATGGATGGATTACTGTTGAATATTTACGTCTACCATTACAGAACTCCTATGCTGGTACTGCAATTATATGGAGACTTTCATTTATGATTTTCTGTGCCAGTCACATACATCTAATCTGTCTGTTACTGGAACTTCTAGGACACTCCCAAAGAATCTCCATTTTAAGAGGTGTGCAATTAGCTGAAGGCAAGAATGGAAAGAGGGAGAGATTTTGTTTTTCTTGAGCTACAGCTCACTGGGACATGACTGCAATCTGAATAATTGTAAAGGAAGCAAGATAAGGAGGACAAATTGTTGTTATTCTATACCTTGGTACTAATGACCTAGTTCAAGTGTTTTATGAGCTAGGAAAACAGGGCTTGGTGTCTGGTGAAGTGTACTACCAGGAATGGGAGTAGACACTGAACTAAGAAGGTCTAACAATACAGAAAAGTGACTCTGTGCTGTGTGTACAAATTATCAGTCTCGGAAATATGCTCTCAGAACGAATTGGTATGATGAAGAGACCATTTTGATTGGGCCGCGATTACACAATATTATTAGTATGATGAACCCCCACAGTTATACCTGGAAAAAGTTTATTCAGAAAGAAAACCGAAGTTGCTATTTACATAAAAAGAATAGTAAAGCCGCTGAAATACGTAATACCGAAGAGAGGGCAGATTGCATTTGAAGGACTATAGAAACTAGATGGTAGAGTGAAACGTTTTTTAGGTTATGAATAATTTTTAGAACAACAACAGGTAAAAATGATTTTGAGTTTTACAATATAGGAGAAGAATAACAGATATCAATTAAGAGTGAGGTAATAGTTATGCCCAATGTGAATGGATATTACTAGTGGATCATCCAAGATTCTTTGCAATTATCCTCACTAGTTTAAGGAGTCTCTCACCAAAGCACAAGCTAGAGATCAAAATCTCTTAGATTAGAGTTGGAGTGCACAGACTTTCACCTGCCCATTCTGTGGCAAGGTAGAGTCTAGGTTTCATATTTAATTCTCAAGCAGACAACTGCAGCCCCTCTTGTCACTCGAAGTGTCTCCTCTTGCAATTTTGGCTGACAACCTGCTCCACAAACAGCCATATATAAAAAAATCAGTTGTTCGAAGGGGATGTCCCAGCAGAGGCAATGTTCCTGGCACTTGTACACTTTTGTATCTGGGCTGAGTTCAGTCAACCAGACCACTAGAAATATGGAAGACTTCAATTCCCAGTTGGCTGAAGGTGGTGGGCTCTGCATCCCCTCAACATGACTTTACTACCAAATTTAAAAGCACCTTGTTTTTGTTTGTGTTACAATGCACTTCAATCTGCTATTTTTGATTTCATATCATGCTTAATTTGTATTATCCTTTAGAAGATCAAAATAAATAGTCACTTAAGAAATTAAGTCTCATAATATTCTCGGTATACAAAAAAAATAAAGTATCCCCAAAAGAATACATTTATAAAAATTAGAAAATAAAAAAAGGACAACCAAAATGCTGCCAATGACTAAAACACACACATAGCCTTCATGGCTTTAATATAACTAGGACAGAATGGAAAGTGGTGAAATGACACACCGTCAAATACATAAGAGTGGTTTACTAAAGTTCAGGATCTACATAAAAATAACTTCCTATCTACATAAAAAAATAAAACGTTTATGAATTAAAGCTGCAAATTTTAGGGTTAATGTACAAAACTATTTTACAGAAAGTGGTCAGGCTTCTTGCAGATGTGCTAGGGCCAAAATATTATAAATATCAAGTATGCCTAGGATAAGTATATCCCAAGGATTAATTAAACCAAGATTTTTGTGTAGATAAAAACTAGAAGTCTAGGGACGACCTTTAGGTTCGTATGGGCCTTTAAAACATGTGTTTTTTATTAAAATGTAGGGGAATCGAAATCTATGTTCATTCAGAAGGCACAAAATTCATAAGAGTCTCCAATAATAATGGCAGTTCACCGACACATTAAGGTACCTACATTATACTTCTAAAATACAAACATTACTCAAGTTTTATGATGACCCTGAACAAAAACATGGCATCTGTCATGGTGTTAAAGAGGACTTGTCAAGCCTGAGATAGCTGCTATACTAACTGCATCAAGGGTCAAACTAATATTACAAAAACACAAAGTTACAAAAATGTTTCCGTAGAAATACTTACGTCAACATCTTTTCGAAGGTTACATAATGAACATCTATCATCCACACACCAATCAACTAGATCTTCTGGTTCACAGTCTAAATGGTAAAATAATATGGGTAAGAGGGGGTGGTATCAGTGTTAAACAGAAAATAAAATCCTGAGCTAAGCATAAAATGTTTTTTGTTAACTAAGAAAACAATTGACCCAGTAATAGGAAGGTCTTCAAAGCTTAATAACTAACTTATTTTTCAAACTGACATTTCATATTGAAATTGTGTTTGCATTTTATATTTAAAATTAAATATATTTTATTGCTTATGTTTGCATAGGGAGCATAAGGAGGTATATCTATAATTTTAAAATTAAATGTGTTGCTTGGTGTTATACAATACTAGCGACTTGCCTATCAAAAAATGACGGGAAAAAGATTGTAAGGCAGGTAATGCTGTTTGGTTCAAACATTCATTTTGTTGGTGTTCCGAAATGCTTCGGCGCTCATTGCGAGCCTTGCGCTGAGTGCCTTCGGCGCTCATTGCGAGGCTGTTGGTTGTTTGCGTGCTATGAGCATTTCTTTTTTGTATGCCAATGAAATAATGAAATAAATGAATATATTTGAAGTAATATATGCAGAAAGCATTGTGCATAAGAGCTGACAATCTGTTTTGAGGTTGCTGCAGCATACAATGTGTGTTTTCAGTGCTGTGGAGCTGCTGTGTAAGTGTCACCAATGTGTGCAGTGTGTAGTGTAAATAGGCTGCGTGCGCAAGGAAAGTCTGTTAGGGTAGCTGTGTACTTTCGGGATTGTGCAAGTTAGTTTTGTAAAATGGCGCCTAATGTGTGGTACGCGGCTGTGGCTGATTTGGCGTCCTTGTTCTTGGATCGCGTCGGTCTTTCGTAAAATCTGTATGTGTTTGGTGGCGTTTTGCGTCTTTAGGGTCCTGTAGCCTCGTTTTCTTTGGCGAACATATTTTCTCTCGCTTAGGTGATTTTCGGGTTTCTAAACACTTGTATTTCGACTTAAATTGAGGTGTAACTTCAGTTTCCGAGGTCCTGTGTGCCCCCCCCCCCCTTGCTTATGTAGCTTTTTGTGTGTGTTTTTAATGTTTTCAAGTGCGCGGGTTTCGGGCGGCAAGGTCGTAATGTTTTTTTTTCCCCAAGTCCCACGTCTCGTAATTGTTTCTCGTAAGTCCGTAAATTTTGCTAGGTCCGCAGTTGCTGGCAAGGAGCGCCTTTGGCGCTCCTTGCCAGCAACTGCGGCCCTCGCTTCGCAAGGGCCATAGGCTCGCTATGCGAACTGCAGCGTTAGCAACAACTCGCATGCTCACAACTATATATGTGATAAAAAGTTAATAATTAATATTTAAAATATGCAGTGCACAATAAAATTAAGATTAATTACCATCAAATAAACTGAGGTCTCTACGTAATCCTGGTCCATACAGCCCTTCTAAAATACTTTCGAATCCTGTAAGAAAAAAAATAAATAGAGGGAAAAACTATTACGTAAAATCAAGCAACATGTATTACAGGACATTTTTATTGGTTACTAGCACTTACACTTAACTTCAAAGTTGTTAAGAACTATATAGCCATTGTGCATTGAATGAGTGTTTTAACTAAACTATGGAAGCAAAAAGCCTTTCACATCTACATATCCCAAGCAGGTCACAAAGCTTGATTTTCCACAAAATTAATCAGATTTTCATTGCCGCTATGGATTCTGGTATGCAAATCAGGCTCAAAATGTTCAACCTTTGTGCTTATAGCCCACTTAACATTTGGAAGTATTATTCACTGAATAACCATCGGAAAACAGGACTTCTGCTTGGGACTGGTAGATGTACGAAGACTGCAATTTATGGAAGGAAAATAACAGAGTAATTTAAATTACATTTCCACCCACCATAATAGTTTTCATGAGTGCTAGGGCATTGGACGGAGCTTAAAATAAATATTCCTTAACATAAAAAGAAAAAACAAACAAATGTGCACACACGACAATGTACACCATGTAAAGTTTGACATTTTTCCTGTTTAAAGCATGATTTGCAGCGTAACTGGTATATTTTTCTTTCATGCGCTACAATTTGGCTTACAATGTCGTACTTTATGTGTGAGAAACAATACATTACACAAGCACCCAAAATACGTTGGGCGTAATTGGAGAGATTTTATGGAACTCTATATAGGTATCCTAATCACAGTTTCTTGTGGCCTTTCATAAGATGGGCTACAATTTTTACCAGAATCACTTCTGTCATAATAGTTCACAACAGATAACATGCTTTTCAGATTGGGGATCAAAGTGGTAGAATAATGGAAAGTCATAAAAATGCATTTATTTTTAGGTCACAAATATCTTAACACTAAACATACTATTCTCCCCCCGGCGTGGTGGAGCCTTTAATATGCATGGAGCTGAACAAATGCCACTTATCTAAATGTATACAATGAATACAGTGGAACAGTTATATTAGTCATTAATCCGATCGGACAAAAAATAGAATCACTCATTGAATGAATATATGTTTGGATTGACTTTTCGTGATAAATACTAAGGAAAGTGACTTCTCTATTTTTCGTATTGTGAATTCAATCTATAGTTTGTATACAGATCTGTATTCATTTACAATTATTGTTGATTGCTGCTAAAATATAAATGTTTACCTGCAAACAAATCATTTGTACATTAAAACACCTCAACACTTATACATAAACTAGGAAATTGCCCGTCAAAAATGACAGCAATTAAATTTAAAGCCTGGCAATGCTGTTTGACACAAAATGTGAAGTTCTCCCCCCACCCCCCACCCGGGTGGAAATGTAATTAAATTCCTCTGATATTTTCCTCCATAAATTGCAGTCTTGGTACATCTACCAGTCCCAAGCTGAAGTCCTGTTTCTGTTAATCTGTCCCATTACTTTTGGTCCCTTAAAAAGTTGGAGGCACATATACAAACTGTTGTAATTCCTACACCGTTCACCTGATTTGGATGTAAATACCCTCAAAATTAAAGCTGAAAGTCTGCAGTTCAAGCACATCTTGTTCATTTCATTTCAAATCCATTGTGGTGGTGTATAGAGCCAAAAAGATTAGAATTATGTCGATGTCCCAATATTTATGGACCTGACTATGTATGTGTGTGTGTATATATAATGAGTATTGCAATATAATTTGATACCTTCTGTATTGGACAAACGTTATATTTATAATGACGAGCTTTCGATAGGCTTAACCTACCTTTATCAAGTCTCAAGCAATACTACATGAGATGGAACCCTCAGTTATGTCTGTGTCAGTAAATAAAGAAAAAAGTGGGGACATTTCAGTGTTGCCACATATGTGTTAAATATAATGAATGAACCTTAACGTCTGAATACACTGATGCAATTAAAAAAAGTGCATTCAAAAATGTACGTACGTTTATAATTAATTTGATAACTCAAAGCTACGTGAAGGCACATAAATCTAAAATATACTGCAAACAAAAAGCAATACATTTTCCAGATTTTGTTATATGTACAGATCCATTAAACCTTTAAGCAACTGACCACTTATCACTCTCGTTTCCATAGGAACTGATGAATAATGTATATGACACAAATATTGTTTCCATGGATTCAAGCATTTTCTTAATACCTACATGCATAAAATGGGGAGAGAAAAAAGCTCTTCCATTTACCTTTTGTCAATATATGCAAAAAGAGTGGCGTTATGAATAAAAGATGCAAAAGCTTATACAAACAAGTTTTACATTCACAAAGAAGCAAACATGTTAACACACACATAGATATATATATATATATATATATAGATATATATATATATATATATATATATATATATATATATATATAGATATATATATAGATATATATATATAGATATATATATATAGATATATATATATAGATATATATATATATATATATATATAGATATATATATAGATATATATATATAGATATATATATATAGATATATATATATAGATATATATATATATATATATATATATATATATATATATATATAGATATATATATATATATACACACACACACACACACACACACACACACACACACACACATATATACACACACACACACACACACACACACACACACACACACAAATAAATACACACACAAATAAAAATAAAGAAAAGTGAGGACTTCCACTATCTGATAAAGATATCACCTGAACAGCCAAAACCAATAATAAAACATACCACCATTCACTTTGCCATAGGGGCAACGGCTTTATTAAAATTTACCAACCAAAAGGACAAATCACACAACCCCACTTTTAGTAAGCACACACACATCACTGTGTAGCCCTACCATAAGCCAACTGAAGAAACTGCCATCTCCTAAACATTATCACAGATTCTTAATGTGCAATCCGTATATTCTGCTCAAGTTTCTATATTGCTACAAACATTTTCTTCAATGTTCCCACAGGGCCCTCCACTTTGTATATTGTATTATTCTTTGTACTTAAACCCTGTATAGCACTACGGAATATGTTGGCGTGTCAGCAATAAAGGAGCATCACATATATAGTTGTGAGCATGCGGGTTGTTGCGTCGCGAGCCCGCAGTGTTAGCGAGGGGCTCAGTTGCTGGCATGGAGCGCCCAAGGCATCTTGGAACACCAACAATCATATTGCCGTCATTTTTTTGACGGGCAAGTCGCTAATAATAAAAATATCCTGAGAGAGACAACATTGGGGCTCTACAAAATTTTTAAATCAGACAAAAAACATTAATTACCGTATATACTCGAGTATAGGCACCTATTTTACCACAAAATACTGGGAAAACTTAGTGACTCGAGTATAAGCCGAGGGTGGGAAAAGTGCTGCCCCTGTGCCCCCCCTCTCCCTCCCCGTGTCTCATTCCCTCCCCATCCCCCCTTTACCCCTTTCTAATTACCTCCCCCTTTCCCCTCACTTACCTCCCATCAACAGCTGCTCCTCCGCGCGTCTTCCAGCTGCGTCGGGACCCGGCCAATGCTAATGACGTGACGCGCATGTGACGTCATGTCATTAGCATATGCCGGGAAGGTAAGTGGGGGTTTTGAGGATGAGGAGGAGGGGGGGGTTGAGGATGAGGAGGAGGGGGGTTGAGGATGAGGAGGATAAGGGACAGGGAGAAAAAGACACGAGGGGGGGTGAGGGGAAGAGACACAGGGTGACTCGAGTATAAGCCGAGGAGGCCCTTTTCAGCTTTAAAAAAAAAAAAAAAAAAAAAAGGGGTGAAAAACTCTCTGCTTATACTCAAGTATATACGGTAATTGTTTGATCATTTTCATTTTTTAAAGTTAAAAAAGCCAAATAAGCATGATTCTATCATAGAAAGCTGTATACATTATTCAAGCACTAGTATGGGATGCGACATACAGCTTTTAAAATAATCTTGTGTACAGCTGTGAAGCCCATTTCTTTTTGTGAGGATGGATTAGTGCGAAGCTTCTCTCTCATGTCTGGAAGCATACAGTACCATTGTTACAATGTAACATTTATATTAAATGATTTTGAAATAAACACTTTTATAAAAGAACCTCCTTTGAAATATACATTAATTGTGAAGGTATATGCAAATGTTCCAACGTAAATCAACACATTGTAAATCACATTTCTCTTATTGTATACATTTTGTTTGAAATTCCAGATTAATAATATAGTAGTCCGCGCTACGCCTCAAGCCCTTGAAGTCTGTGTTCAATATATTACAAAAAGCAATACAA
>CM050163.1:60190732-60193232 GCA_027410445.1 Discoglossus pictus
TAAGCCGAGGGTGGGAAAAGTGCTGCCCCCTGTGCCCCCCCTCTCCCTCCCCGTGTCTCATTCCCTCCCCATCCCCCCTTTACCCCTTTCTAATTACCTCCCCCTTTCCCCTCACTTACCTCCCATGCACAGCTGCTCCTCCGCGCGTCTTCCAGCTGCGTCGGGACCCGGCCAAGGCTAATGACATGACGCGCATTTGACGTCATGTCATTAGCATATGCCGGGAAGGTAAGTGGGGGTTTTGAGGATGAGGAGGAGGGGGGTTGAGGATGAGGAGGATAAGGGACAGGGAGAAAAAGACACGAGGGACATTGGGGGGGGGGGGGGGTGACTCTAGTATAAGCCGAGGCCCTTTTCAGCTTTAAAAAAAAAAAAAAAAAAAAAGGGGGGGGGTGAAAAACTCTGCTTATACTCTAGTATATACGGTAATTGTTTGATCATTTTCATTTTTTAAAGTTAAAAAAGCCAAATAAGCATGATTCTATCATAGAAAGCTGTATACATTATTCAAGCACTAGTATGGGATGCGACGTACAGCTTTTAAAATAATCTTGTGTACAGCTGTGAAGCCCATTTCTTTTTGTGAGGATGGATTAGTGCGAAGCTTCTCTCTCATGTCTGGAAGCATACAGTACCATTGTTACAATGTAATAATTATATTAAATGATTTTGAAATAAACACTTTTATAAAAGAACCTCCTTTGAAATATACATTAATTGTGAAGGTATATGCAAATGTTCCAACGTAAATCAACACATTGTAAATCACATTTCTCTTATTGTATACATTTTGTTTGAAATGCCAGATTAATAATATAGTAGTCCGCGCTACGCCTCAAGCCCTTGAAGTCTGTGTTCAATATATTACAAAAGCAATACAAGCTATTTCAAGAACATTAAATCCAAAAAAATGAAACCTCACAAACACACAATGCATCTCTCAGAAAATGGAAGCTTGAGGAGAACGGCAATATAGGTCCCAAAATTCTAAGATAGATAGATAGAGATATATATACAGATATATACAGATATATACAGATATATACAGATATATACAGATATATACAGATATATACAGATATATACATACACACACACACAAATAGATTTAATAAAAAATAAAAAAAAGAAATGGACAGAAATGGATTTTTTTCCTCAAGGAGTCTTCAAAGATTCTGATAAAAAAGAAGATATGTTCATAGTTTACACAGCTGCTAAGGTTTGTTTTTTTCTGAAGTATAGTGGTCCTTATCTGTCACATTTAATACAATAACTCTAACCTACAACTTGGATGGTCTTGTCCATAAAGAAAATGGTACACTAATCGGTACAGATTGAGGCCTTGGCTAGATTCGTCCACACAAAGGCCATGTTCCTGTGCACACTCTTCAAAGCTTACTGGGAAAATCCCACTTTACTTGCTGACTTCCTTCACTACAAGTTTTTTCTGTCTTGCTTTAACTCACAGGTTTAATTTCTTTCAGACTAAGATGGATTGAATCTATAAAAAAAAAAAAAAAAAAATTATATAATATATATATATATATATATATATATATATATATATATATATATATATATATATATATATATATATATATATATATATATATATAAATCACATATAATAGTTGTCAAACTACAAAACGTTGTCACGCTTTGCGAGCTCGCAAGAACTGCGTCCCTCACAAAGCGTGGGACACAGTTCGGGCCACATTTGCGGAAGGTAGAGGCTCCAACATCGGCCAAAGGCTCATTGCAGGCCACAAATGCAGACCCTCGCAAAGCGAGGGGCGGTATTTGCGGAGGTGGAAGCTCTACTGCGCCTCTAAAGTGGTTACAAACACCCACAGAAGCGGGACTTTGAAAAAATACATCTAACACACAATGACTAAATACGGAAAATATGAGCCGCAGGACTTAGAAAAAAAAAAAAAAACATTACGAACTCGCAAAGATACAACCTTAACATCCGAACTGCGCACAGCTGAAAACATAAAAAAAAAAAAAAAAACACACACAAAAATGAAATAAAATTCTTACCCACAGCAGGGGGGGGCACCCAGGACCTCTGCAAGTAAAGTTACACCTCAATTTAAGTCCAATTTATCAAGTTTAGACACACGAAAATCCCCTAAGCGAGAAAAACAAAAAACAGGGCTATACGACCCTAAATCCACAAAACACGAACAAGCACATACAGCTTTTCCAAAAAAACGTACGAGGTACAAGATACACTTTAGCAAGGACGTAAAATCATCCGCAACGGCGTACCACACACACACATTAGGCGCCATTTTACAACACTAACTTACACAATGCGGAAGTACACAGCTACACCAACGGCTTCCCCTCGAGCATGCAGCCTTTTTACACTGCACACATTGCTGGAAAAAAAAAATCCAACAACCAACAGCCTCACAATGAGCCCCGAAGGATCTCAGACCACAAAAAATAAATTAATGTCAAAGAGAGGGGCCGCATTTGAGCCGGTGGAGGC